>JAKCPI010026847.1:0-12389 GCA_023213315.1 Euborellia annulipes | reverse complement strand
CAGTGACGGCGCTACGGGGGCTAGGGGGCATGCGCCCCCCGGCAAGGACCTCTGCCCCCTGGATGCCCCCCAGTCAGCTCGAAAACCAAATTAAAAAAATTTCTAAAATTATTCACTTTTCCTTAAAAAAAATGTAATTTAAGTTTTAAGCTTTTTATTACAATGTAAAAAAGAACGATTATTTTTTTTAATTCTTCATTTTAATAAATAAATTTAGTTACTTTCAAGTTTTTGTCAAGTAAATATCTTCCTTTTGTGCCATTAAAATGTCATCGAAAAGTAAAAAATATCCGATAACTTTACCAATCGAATTGAAATAAATAGAGACGGGGTCTAAATGGCCTTCGATGCCGAAAAAGACCTAAATTAAAAAAAAAAAAACTTTATTGAGCCCCAATCTAAAAAAAATTTTCTTCTTCGGGTACAAGTGTAAATCCACCAGCTTTGAATCAAGCTCAAATGATTCAGAAGAAATTGATACTGATTTTGAGAAATTCTGCGCCTAGCCAATATCTTTCAGAAAAATTTCTGGGTAAATCTGGATTTTAGTGTTCGGTCACGTAATCCAAAGTGGCTACCCTCCCCTCCCCCCCTCTTTGAGGCGGGGCTAAACTAAACGCGCTTGGTCGCTAAACCAATTTCTTTCATATTTCTCAGGAGATAGTGAGGCAGCCCGTACTGTTGGAAACTAAATATACGCCTATGTCGACTAGAGTCCGACCGAAACAAGATTTTCAGCCGAAACCGAATTTTTGCTTCAATTTTAGTTTCGACCGAAACCGTAACCGAAATCGAAAATTGTTTTAAACTTTTTCTTAAAATTTCCTATACAAAATTCATCTTTTTTTTTAGTAAAATTTCCATTTTACCCTCTTGCGAAAATCATTTGACATTTTTTTTAAGTGCGAATTTCACTCGACGTTTTTTTTTTTAGTATACGAGCATCTTCCCATCTTTTCAAAGTCAGGTTTCGGGCAGGGCGAAGTTTCGGCTGAATTTTGGCCGAATCCGAAACTTCTGTCGGTTCCTAAGGTCACACAAAAAAAATGGTGCCACGAGTCACACCAGATTTGTTTCTCTGTTGATGTAGCTTATATATATATAAGTAAATATATATTATTGACTGCCCCCCTGGTAATAGGTTTGGCCCACTCCTGCCCCCCCACTGAGAATAAGCTAGCGCCGTCACTGGTTTCGCCCAACTCAACAGCCTCTTCAGAACATAAGACATCCACACATAATAGTTGAAGTAGTATTAACAAATAAATGTCAAAAAACTGCGTTACAACAAAGGCAACACTTAATTTGCAGCCCCCTCCTTAAAATTTTCTATACAAAATTCATATCATTTTACCTTTTTTTTTTAGTGAATCTTTCTTTAATTGCCGCCCCCTGATATCTGCCCCCCGCGACACACGCACCCACTACCTCCTCTCCCCCCTAGATCCGGCCCTGACAACAATAAGATAGTTTTTTTTTTTTTTTTTTTTTTTTTTTTTTTTTTAACTCTCTCACTCTCTCTCCCCCCCCACACTCACACCCACACACACTCTCCCTTCCTCTCGGCCGGCCAGACAAGAAATATAATATACGTGAAATTTATATATAAAAATATATATTAGGGGGCACCCATTTTTATTAATCCCACCTGGAACAGGGATAGATAAAATAAATCATCGGACTGCCAGGGCCCCACCCCGCCGCGTTGGGAAAGGGGGTTGGGCCCCCAACCTTCACACCACCCCCCGTGGGCAATAAGATAGTTATAGTGTGATAATTTACTTAAACTTAACTCTAA
Source organism: Euborellia annulipes (assembly GCA_023213315.1). NCBI lineage: Eukaryota > Metazoa > Arthropoda > Insecta > Dermaptera > Anisolabididae > Euborellia > Euborellia annulipes. The sequence continues at coordinate 10,591 of JAKCPI010026847.1, read as the reverse complement.
ACCACGGAATACTATTCTAGTTTATATCAATATTTCAAAACGACTGAGAGCTTCTTTTGAATCGTATATAACTGTTAGCTCTTCAAATGGTCAACGAACAAATCCCCCGAGAAAGATGGAGATCGATAAATCCCGAGTAAGACGAAATTGCATCTCAAATAAATACGCACACTATGTCATCGGAAGGTCTCATGAATATATAAATACAGCCAAAAAGGAGCCTCTATCGAATAAAAATCTCCACTAAGAAGACGTTTCGGGTTTAATTATATAAATCCATCATCAGTTCTTTAGAACTGAAATGAGCATAAATAATAAATGTAATACAACAACATAAAATATTTCTTAAATTATAAAAAACATCAGATCTTACATTATTGGCAATCTCAAGGTATATACCGTTGAACGTCTTCTTAGTGGAGATTTCTATTCGATAGAGGCTCCTTTTTGGCTGACATCCTCTCTTCCTTCATCATTCTAATCGCTGGACAGCCATTTCTATTATCAATATCAATATCAATATATAAATACATACTGCTGGAAAAGGTTTTAAGATTTTTTAAAGGGTTTCTCCTGTTGGTATTAAACATGATCCTTCGGAAAAGAGGGAAGGCTCATAAATTAAACTTATTTTAACTTATTTTCTGGTGTATTTTAATAGATAATCTATTTCATATCTCTTTCATAATATTATTTGGGTACTTATTTTACACTTTTAGCATGTCCACACACATGATATAAATTAAGCTTGAAATTTTAAACATCTGAATTAACTCTGTTGTGCCACAGTTTAAACCTGCACCAAAACAAAAACAAAAACTTGTAAATTTAATTATTTTCGATCCAAACCTGCCCAATCCGAGGATCGCCTCTTCTAACAAACTTTAAATATCACCATGGGCGTAGCCAGACATCTTGATAGGATGGGGGGGGGCAACCATTCGTTAGGACGAGAGAGGGGGTTTGCAATTAAAATAAACATAGATTATTAATTATTTATTAAATATTACTATAATTAATTAATTTTCTTATACAAGCTCATTTAAAAAACATTCCCAATTGTAAAAGTATATATTTGTTTTTAAATGATAAAAAATTTTCAGGACAAGCCGGGGAGGGATTAGCCCCCCTGCCCCCCTCTGGCTACGCCCATGAATATCACTCAAAAACCTAATTCAAAAAAATCTGGCGTGACTGGTCGCACAGCACACAACTTCAGAAGATTTCAATGGCAAAACGAGAATATACAAAGAATTATATATAACATGTGTTGGTCCATGAAGTAATTATGAAAAAACATATAACCAAGTATTTATTAATTTAAACAAGTAGGGCATGTTGAGCGTAAATCGACGGATCCGTGGTGCGACTACCGGCGGTACCTATATTTTTCGCTTGTTTAAATTAATAAATACTTGGTTATATGTTTTCGAGAATATACATTTTAAAGAGGATCTAAAAAATAATTGATTTTTAAATTTTAATGAAAATAGTTTGAACGAATTTTGAGAAAATCGAAAAAAACTGAAAAAGTACATCAGTAAAGTACTAGTAGTTTTTGACAGATTTTGTTTAAAAGTTTGATTTCACGCCCTAGGGAGGTGCCTAATTTAAATATAAAATTTCAAACTCCTAGCTCAATTCCTTCTTGCTTTAAATTGAACACAGACAGACCATGTCGCGAAAACCACTTTTATGGATTCAGGGGACCTCAAAACCTTTAGGCAATGGACTCTTTGTGCCCCCCCCTTCCCCTCTTCATCCACCCCAACATTGAGAAGCATACAAATTATTCTTTTATTGTATTTTTCCTCCTCTCTTTTTGTTAAAAAAAGAACGTGTATGTTCCTTTAGATTTTTTACGACAATTTAAAAAAATATTTACGTACATATAGAAACAATTTTTTCACAAATTTTGCCCCCCCCCCCCCCAATGTGCATGCCTAGCCCGGCTCTTCACTAATACGGCCCAAGCCCTGGGATGCCAACTTTTCAAACACCTACTATGTAAATTTAATAAAATAAACACTTTGTTCTTTGGTGGTAACCAAGTTAATTTATTTCTAGTGTTTAAGATCAAGAAATCATCTCTTTATTCACCAATCACAAGCAACTACAACTGAAAAACCGAATACTACCCTTATTAGTTTTTTTTGAATAAGTTATATTTTTTGCGCGCTCTGTTAGTTCATAAAGGTTGTCGCAAGAGGCGCTGTTAGTTTTTGAGCTCAGGTAGTTTAGGAAAGTTGCCGTCAGGGGTGCTGTTGAAGTAGAAAAGTTTTTTGTGCTGAATGTTTTATATCTTAAGACAAATTCACTGATCCTCAGTTGTCAGATTTTTAAATTTGTTTTTAAATATTTTCTTTTCATTAGTCTTTATTTTAATTTTAAGTTGTGTTAATAAAACTACTTTGATTAATATACTCATTCATTAATATTTTTATTGATGTTACTTTAGCCACGACCGTTTTTTTCCACGGAAGTGGGTAAAAACGGCGGGAATCGTTTAAAATTTGAAAATATTGTGTTGAACCAGCCATAATCTATTAAATATGGGAAAAGATAGATATGAATATATAATTAATATGACATTATTATTAAATCCTTTTGACTAAGATTAAAAGAAAATTAGATAAGGATATATAAATTTATTAGTTTTTAAATATTTATTAGGAAAATTAATGTAAAAATAATAATAAAAATGACAGTTTTGAGGTTATGTTGGTTATAATATTTTTACTATTTTCAAGATTTTTTTCACCTTGTTCCTATCAACCTCTCTCAATGCACGATGGACCATTCGAAAGAGCATCATTCAAAGAATCTATGAGAATTTTTTTAAAAAAATCCTATGAGTAGGTATGTCCCGAAAAAATTTTTGAAATTCACTCTTATAAGACAAGAGACTCGGCTATTTTCAAGAATTTTTTTCACCTTGATCCCATCAACCTCTCTCAATGCACGATGGACCATTCGAAAGAGCATCATTCAAAGAATATATGAGAATTTTTTTAAAAAAATCCTATGAGTAGGTATGTCCCGAAAAAATTTTTGAAAATCACTCTTATAAGCACGGGAGTTGCGTATTTTCAAGATTTTTTTTCACCTTGTTCCTATCAACCTCTCTCAATGCACGATGGACCATTCGAAAGAGCATCATTCAAAGAATCTATGAGAATTTTTTTAAAAAAATCCTATGAGTAGGTATGTCCCGAAAAAATTTTTGAAATTCACTCTTATAAGACAAGAGACTCGGCTATTTTCAAGAATTTTTTTCACCTTGATCCCATCAACCTCTCTCAATGCACGATGGACCATTCGAAAGAGCATCATTCAAAGAATATATGAGAATTTTTTTAAAAAAATCCTATGAGTAGGTATGTCCCGAAAAAATTTTTGAAAATCACTCTTATAAGCACGGGAGTTGCGTATTTTCAAGATTTTTTTTCACCTTGTTCCTATCAACCTCTCTCAATGCACGATGGACCATTCGAAAGAGCATCATTCAAAGAATATATGAGAATTTTTTTAAAAAAATCCTATGAGTAGGTATGTCCCGAAAAAATTTTTGAAAATCACTCTTATAAGCACGGGAGTTGCGTATTTTCAAGATTTTTTTTCACCTTGTTCCTATCAACCTCTCTCAATGCACGATGGACCATTAGAAAGAGAATCATTCAAAGAATCTATGAGAATTTTTTTAAAAAAATCCTATGAGTAGGTATGTCCCGAAAAAATTTTTGAAATTTACTCTTATAAGACAAGAGACTCGGCTATTTTCAAGAATTTTTTTCACCTTGATCCCATCAACCTCTCTCAATGCACGATGGACCATTCGAAAGAGCATCATTCAAAGAATATATGAGAATCTTTTTAAAAAAATCGTATGAGTAGGTATGTCCCGAAAAAATTTTTGAAAATCACTCTTATAAGCACGGGAGTTGCGTATTTTCAAGATTTTTTTTCACCTTGTTCCTATCAACCTCTCTCAATGCACGATGGACCATTCGAAAGAGCATCATTCAAAGAATCTATGAGAATTTTTTTAAAAAAATCGTATGAGTAGGTATGTCCCGAAAAAATTTTTGAAATTCACTCATATAAGACAAGAGACTCGGCTATTTTCAAGAATTTTTTTCACCTTGTTCCTATCAACCTCTCTCAATGCACGATGGACCATTCGAAAGAGCATCATTCAAAGAGTATATGAGAATTTTTTTAAAAAAATCGTATGAGTAGGTATGTCCTGAAAAAATTTTTGAAAATCACTCTTATAAGACAAGAGACTCGCCTATTTTCAAGATTTTTTTTCACCTTGTTCCTACCGACCTCTCTCAATGCACGATGGACCATTCGAAAGAGCATCATTCAAAGAATATATGAGAATTTTTTTAAAAAAATCCTATGAGTAGGTATGTCCCGAAAAAATTTTTGAAAATCACTCTTATAAGCACGGGAGTTGCGTATTTTCAAGATTTTTTTTCACCTTGTTCCTATCAACCTCTCTCAATGCACGATGGACCATTCGAAAGAGCATCATTCAAAGAATCTATGAGAATTTTTTTAAAAAAATCCTATGAGTAGGTATGTCCCGAAAAAATTTTTGAAATTTACTCTTATAAGACAAGAGACTCGGCTATTTTCAAGAATTTTTTTCACCTTGATCCCATCAACCTCTCTCAATGCACGATGGACCATTCGAAAGAGCATCATTCAAAGAATATATGAGAATTTTTTTAAAAAAATCCTATGAGTAGGTATGTCCCGAAAAAATTTTTGAAAATCACTCTTATAAGACAAGAGACTCGCCTATTTTCAAGATTTTTTTTCACCTTGTTCCTATCAACCTCTCTCAATGCACGATGGACCATTCGAAAGAGCATCATTCAAAGAATATATGAGAATTTTTTAAAAAAATCCTATGAGTAGGTATGTCCCGAAAGAATTTTTGAAAATCACTCTTATAAGCACGGGAGTTGCGTATTTTCAAGATTTTTTTTCACCTTGTTCCTATCAACCTCTCTCAATGCACGATGGACCATTCGAAAGAGCATCATTCAAAGAATCTATGAGAATTTTTTTAAAAAAATCGTATGAGTAGGTATGTCCCGAAAAAATTTTTGAAAATCACTCTTATAAGCACGGGAGTTGCGTATTTTCAAGATTTTTTTTCACCTTGTTCCTATCAACCTCTCTCAATGCACGATGGACCATTCGAAAGAGCATCATTCAAAGAATCTATGAGAATTTTTTTAAAAAAATCCTATGAGTAGGTATGTCCCGAAAAAATTTTTGAAATTTACTCTTATAAGACAAGAGACTCGGCTATTTTCAAGAATTTTTTTCACCTTGATCCCATCAACCTCTCTCAATGCACGATGGACCATTCGAAAGAGCATCATTCAAAGAATATATGAGAATTTTTTTAAAAAAATCCTATGAGTAGGTATGTCCCGAAAAAATTTTTGAAAATCACTCTTATAAGCACGGGAGTTGCGTATTTTCAAGATTTTTTTTCACCTTGTTCCTATCAACCTCTCTCAATGCACGATGGACCATTAGAAAGAGCATCATTCAAAGAATATATGAGAATTTTTTTAAAAAAATCCTATGAGTAGGTATGTCCCGAAAAAATTTTTGAAATTTACTCTTATAAGACAAGAGACTCGGCTATTTTCAAGAATTTTTTTCACCTTGATCCCATCAACCTCTCTCAATGCACGATGGACCATTCGAAAGAGCATCATTCAAAGAATATATGAGAATTTTTTTAAAAAAATCCTATGAGTAGGTATGTCCCGAAAAAATTTTTGAAAATCACTCTTATAAGCACGGGAGTTGCGTATTTTCAAGATTTTTTTCACCTTGTTCCTATCAACCTCTCTCAATGCACGATGGACCATTCGAAAGAGCATCATTCAAAGAATATATGAGAATTTTTTTAAAAAAATCCTATGAGTAGGTATGTCCCGAAAAAATTTTTGAAAATCACTCTTATAAGCACGGGAGTTGCGTATTTTCAAGATTTTTTTTCACCTTGTTCCTATCAACCTCTCTCAATGCACGATGGACCATTAGAAAGAGCATCATTCAAAGAATCTATGAGAATTTTTTTAAAAAAATCCTATGAGTAGGTATGTCCCGAAAAAATTTTTGAAATTCACTCTTATAAGACAAGAGAGTAGACCAGAGTGAATCTGGCTTACTATTCCCAGCAGACAATAGGGATATGGCAACAGCGCAAAAAAGGGGCGTGGCTTAAAATAATGGTGTGAGCCAATGCGAGCGCCAGAATAAACCGGAATATTTAAAATAGTTTATTATTAAAATTAATTAAATAAATTTATTTAACGTTGATAAATTTGAAAATTTGCATATGATTAATTAATCAGGTTTATAAGTTTATAAGGAAGAAGAAAAAACATACAGCTGACACAATCACCCCCGTACGAGAAGGTGAAAACCGCCCCCAAAAGAGAAAAACAAAGCATAAAAAATAAACTAAGAATTGTGTCACCCTGAATTTTAGTCTAGAAATAGTTTAAGGGATGAGAAATAAGAAAAACATATAGCAGACACAACCACCCCCGTGGGAGAGGGTGAAAACCGCCCCCGAAAGAGAAAAAAATTCATAAAAAATAAACTATGAATTGTGTCGCCCTGAATTTTAGTCTAGAAATAGTTTAAAGGATGAGAAATAAGAAAAACATATAGCAGACACAACCACCCCCGTAGGAGAGGGTGAAAACCGCCCCCGAAAGAGAAAGAAATTCATAAAAAATAAACTAAGAATTGTTTCAACTTGAATAATTTACCTATGAATATATATATAAAACAAATTATTTATACTACGAATATTATTTCATTTATTTTCGAATTTCTTTAGACGCCATAGAAAATTTTATTTTGATCTCCAATAAGTCTCGCTGCATTGCCCCTTCTACAGCTCTTTGATAGAGAGGGAGAATCGCGCATGCGCTCCTAATGGCTCATACGAACACGTGCGCGAACCTAAATTAAAATTGTATTTTTTTGCGCAATGGCCGACGCAATGAGTTAAATTTAAGTTTTTTTCAACAAAAAAATTCTTAAATTATTTGAATAAGATTTGAATACCAAATGGTACAAATAAAAATGCCTCTGACTGAAATATTTATCCTTAATTAAATAATAGAGTCTCTATGGTTTAAATTACAAAAATTATTATAAAATAAAAAAATTTTGACTTTTAACTTTAATGAATTTAAAAAGTTAAAATGTATCTTGTATCTTTCTAAGGGAATGAAAAGCAATAAAAATGAATAATCAAGTTTGGAGGCTGTATGGATCATCTTGATCAATTGATCAAATGAAAGATTCGGTTCCTCCCATATGCTTTTCGATTCTCCGATTATCGATAATATGTTGTACTTTCTCAAATATTTTAATTGCAAAATAATTACAAGCTAATAAATCAAATATGTAACTTTTTCTTTGAGGGGGGAACTTTTATTTAATTAAAATTTATTTGCAAATACGTTCTTTAAATGACGTCACTGTTTAATATGACCTCACACATGTCGGCGATTCTCTTTGCCTTCTTTTATTATTGAGAGTAATCAATAAACAAAATATATTTAGAGCTATAAAGCAATAATGACTAATATTTTTTTTTTCATTATCTCAAATTAATAAAATGGTTTTCATTTTACTTTCTCGTACCCTATATATGAAATATATAGGAGAGAAAGTATTGCGATCATGTCAAAAATTCGATGTCGAGATTTTGATGGATATACATGTTTTGAGGTCCCCTGAGTCCAAAAAAGTGGGTCCCGCAAATTGGTCTGTGTGTGTGTGTGTGTGTGTGTGTGTGTGTGTGTGTGTGTGTGTGTGTGTGTGTGTGTGTGTGTGTGTGTGTGTGTGTGTGTGTGTGTGTGTGTGTGTGTGTGTGTGTGTGTCTGTGTGTCTGTATGTGTGGACAGATTTTTAGCATGAAGGAATTGAGCTACCGGATTGAAATTTTATATTTAACTTAGGTACCTTCCCACACGCTCAAAATAAGCTTTTGAACAAAATCGGCCAAAAAGTACTAGTACTTTACTGATGTACTTTTTCAGTTTTTTTCGATTTTCTCAAAATTCCCTCCAAGGATTTTTTTTAAAATTCAAAAATCAATTATTTTTTAGATGCTCTTTAAAATGTATATTCTCATTTTGCCGTTGAAATCTTCTGAAGACCACTTTACTCTTGTTCTTCATAGGAAAGATAGAAATGGTTGCCATGGTAACGGAATTTAAATCTTTTTCTTTTTAGATTAAAAATCAATTATTATTTAAATTCCCATTTATTTGTGTCTTTAATTGCTTAGGAGAAAACACATATATCTCTCTCTCTCTCACTTGCAAACATTATCGCCTGTCTCTCCGCCTTCTCTCATAGGCCTAATGTTAATTTCCTATAGGGATTTGTATGTTAATTTCGATTCAAAAGGGGGTCCCCTTTAGAACTTTTTAGGCATTTAAAATTTTTTTTTCCAATTCTTATGAAATTTTGTATTTATTTACGATTCTATATTGTGTATAAAATGTCCAAATATGAGATTAAAATTTTGAAAAATAACCATAGTTTATTTGAAGCAGTCAACATTTAAAATGCAAGTTTGAAACTAAGGTGCTATGGGAAACTAAATATATCTCGACACAAAAAATCTGGTGTGACCAGCACGGTGCACAACTTTCTCTTACCGAAGGGTAAGAGAAAGTTGTGTGCTGTGCGCCAGTCACACCAGATTTTTTTTATTCATAATAAATCATCTTTTATCTATAGGCATGGGCGTAAGTAGGGGGTGCCGGGGGGCCTGCCCCCCCTCCCCAGAAGGATCGTGCCACCCCAGAAAACTTCATTACATAAGAAAAATTGAGAAAATATGGGGCTTTCCAGGCCCACCGTAGGATAGCTGGTTCCATGCCCCCCCCCCCCCCAGCTAAATTCTCTAGTTACGCCGATGGTTGTCTGAAAGCAAAATGAGAACAGCGTCAAAAAAATAATTTATTTTTGAATTTAAAGATTAATATGTCAAAATAAATTTGGAAAATCGATTTTTAATCATTTCCAGAATGTTTTGAGACTAAAATTTCATTGTTTTTGCTTGAATATTTTATATACAAAGTTATTCAGTCAACTATTCAACTATACATTAGACATGGGTCATTACTCGATTTTGCTGTACCAGGTACCAGCTGTTACAGGTACTTGTTCTGACCCGATATTTTTACCTGATACTTTTGTACCCGAAACAAATTTCACCCAGCAACGCTAACTTTACATTAATTCAAGTCAATAACAACGTGTCTAACATTTCTTCAAATGTTTTCTACCCTATTTATTCTTGTGTTGAGAACAAACTCATAATTATTCATTACTAAAGAGTTTTCCAAACTGAGTGAACTGACATGTCTCCAAATTTAAAATGTCAATTTATATACTGCATTAGAAAAATAATTAACAAATTTCTGTGCCGGCGAACGAAATTTAATTTAATTCTATTCATTATGTATTTCAATTCACAGTTACATATATTTTTATTTTTTTAATTAATGTTTTTATATATAAAAAAAAAAAAAATAGTTTCAAAGTAAAAATCAGATAACTTATTTATTAAAAAAAAATATATTTTTTTCATTTCTGCTCTCTTTCTTAAAGTGAATAAAAGAGAAATAATGTATAAGTAATAATTAGATTTGTATTTAATTATTATAGGGCCTAGTGAGAAAAGTAGAGTAAAAAATGTAAAAATGATTCGGAATGACGTTCGAAAAGCGCGCCAGAGCTAGCGAAATGGCCCTGTCAGGAGAGAAGAGACGGGGCGGGGCGGGGCGTCGCGAGTTGAGGGTTGCAAGAGAGAAGGAAAGAGAGAGCAGGCGCAACGAAAACTGTATCGGGTAAGGAACGAAGCTCTAAAGTGAAAAGCAAGTATTTGATCAATGCGCATGCGCGAGATATCAGGTACGAGTGAGAAAGGAATACGCGTCCTGTTCAGGTCCAGTCGAGTATGCCCGAGTTGTTGATACTCAAATAACAGATACAAAAAGTATATGTTATTTGCTCGGTATTCGTTTCTCACTCGAACCTGATATCTCGCTCGCGCTTGCGCATTGATCAAATACTTGCTTTTCACTTTAGAGCTTCGTTCCTTACCCGATACAGTTCTCGTTGCGCCTGCTCTCTCTTTCCTTCTCTCTTGCAACCCTCAACTCGCGACGGCCCGCCCCGTCTCTTCTCTCCTGACAGGGCCATTTCGCTAGCTCTGGCGCGCTTTTCGAACGTCATTCCGAATCATTTTTACATTTTTTACTCTACTTTTCTCACTAGGCCCTATAATAATTAAATACAAATCTAATTATTACTTATACATTATTTCTCTTTTCTTCACTTTAAGAAAGAGAGCAGAAATTAAAAAAAATATATATTTTTTTTTAATAAATAAGTTATCTGATTTTTACTTTGGTATTTAAATACCTGATATTTTTTGCTCGTACCCATTATGTGTACCTGTTACTTTTTCCTACCTGATACAAAATATCAGATTGATACAGTATCACCCATGTCT
>JAKCPI010026846.1:0-16430 GCA_023213315.1 Euborellia annulipes | reverse complement strand
ACAATCATTAAATTTTTTTTTTTTTTTTAATATTTATAAATGTTTACTTGATGATAACCTCCAAGTACTGAACTACGTATTTCTTTTTGTCGTCTCATCGCTCTGCGATGTTTTTTGCCCTTCTACTGTCAGAAAGATGGCGACAAAAATGGGCAATAGTTTTCTGAAGGCTAATATTTTCAAAATAGGTTGCAATTTAATAATGGAAAAATACTAACAACTTTCTCTTCCTCCTTACTGTAAGTGCGGCCAGTCACATCAGATTTTTTGTGTCGAGATATATATAGTTTTTCATAGCCCCTTAGTTAACTTGACCAAGTCATTATTATAATGGAAAGTTTCAGCCTTCAGAAAACACTTTGCATACGATACTTTTTGTCAGTTTTGAGCTAGCGCTGACCCCACGTGCCCCAATATTTCGCTGTCTGACTGTTAGATCCCTATTTTTACTTTTTTTCCTTGTCTGCAAATTTTAAGCCGGCTTATTCCCGCCAAAGGCCCCGATACTGGAAATGCTGACAACCTATTCTGAAAATAATAGCCTTCAGAAACCTTTTGCCCCTTTTTCGTCGCCAGCTCTTGGACTACTAGTGTACCAACGAATCCTCTTTTTTCGGTCTCAAGTTTCATTTTCGTTCCCGGCCTTCCCAAAGCAAGTGCTAAGCACGAACGGAACAGCTGGTCATTATGAAATATTTCCATCTGATTACAAAATGCATTTCCCGATTATTATTTCTATTTAGCATAATAGGATAATTAAAATATAGAGCGCGCAGCGGTGGGAGGGAGGGCCTTCCTTGGGCGGGTGCGGGGCTCGCCAAAGGCGTGATCTTATATAAGAAATCACCAAATCTATAAAAAAAAATCAATATTCTTTTTATTACCTTTTTTCTTTCTCAAAGTCAGATATAAATAATGTCCTTGAATAATGTTTTTATTCACATTTCGATTAAAGGTGAATATCATAAAATATAATTGACGAATTTGTTGAAAACAACAACAACAAGAATAAATCTTATTATCTTCTGTCAATGGGATTCTGCTTTTATGTATCTTTTGATGAGGAAAAAGAATCAATTTTCAACCAACTCCTTTCGTTAATAGAATTCTCTCTATTCGTACCAAAAAATAAAATAGAAAGAATTAATCATTTTAAAAAATAGAGATTAAACTCTTTTGTTTGGGCATTTATTCTTGAAAGAGAAAACAAAAACTTTTTTGTCCCCCAAAGGATTAGTAAAGCTTTAAAAAAAATTTTTGTTCATAAAAACTTAAAAATTTATATCGAATTTTTCGAAACCTTAATTAATAAGATATACAGTATTTATAATAACCGCTAAAGGCGGGCAATTAGCAGACAACTTTGAAATTACGGAAGCTAAGAGAGAGTTGCTGTGCAGTGGCGTAACGTATTTTAGCTGCCCCCCCCCCATAACCTTTTTTAGCGTATATAGGGGGGGGCGAAATTTTTTCAAACTATATATATCTTCAGTATGCTGGCTAATTTTTAATTTTCTTACCTATTATATATTAATATATAGAGAGAAATATTGTTATTCAAAATTCATTCGAGATTTGATGGATCTTTTTGATCCTGAATCCAAAAATTTTTTCCAATTCTTGGTGGGGGGGGGGGGGGTTGTTCAATTTTAAGCATGAAGGAATTGAGCTAGAGGTGAAATTTTATATTTAAGTTAAACACCCCCGGGACCGAAAAATAACTTTTAATCAAAATCGGCCAAAATACTAGTATTTACTGATGTACTTTTCAGTTTTTTTCGATTTTCTCAAATTCCTCTAACGATTTTAATTAAAATTCAAAAATCAATTATTTTTTAGATGCTCTTCAAATTATATTCTCTTTCCCTCAAAATTTTTGAAGCACACTTTATTTTGTTCATAGGAAAGATAGGAAAATTTGCCATGTAACAAAATATAAATATTTTCCCATACTTATAAATTTTACATCAATTCAAATATTCCCTACTCCGGGAACTAAATACATTGACAAAAATCTGTGACCAACACAACTTTCGATTACCGAAGGTAAGAATTATCAATTTTTGTTTAATTTGAAAAAGTGTGACTCACGTAAATAAAAGTAATAAAAAATACTATATATAAAGCGCTAGCCACTAACTTCCTGTCCCTGTGTGAATATACCTGTCAGGGTGTTGATTCGCCAGGATAAAAGGATGTTGAGTCAAAGAGGGAAATTTAACGTACGCCCCCGCAGACCCCGCGGTGCGGGAGGGGGGACACGGGCCGGGCCGGGCTAAAAAACTGTATCTCCTTAGAGCTCCGTAAAAACGGAAAAATTTAGATAAAAAAAAAATAAATTAATGAAAATTTGTCTTTGAAACGTTACGCCACTGATTACAGCCACGTTTTACTATTCAATATTAATATCTAAGCATTTTTTTAATTAAAGTTTTGTCTTAAAGAGGGACCCGGACCCCTCGGAGCTCAGGTGAAAACGGAAAAATGATATATTATAAAGGGAAAAAAGAATATATCATTTTTTCATGGCCTTGAAAGTTCGGCCCAGCCCGCGGGCCCCCCAAAGCCAGAGGCCCCTCCCCCCGCATCGTGGGGTTTGCGGGGGTGTACGTTACGCCACTGGTGCTGTGTGACCAGACACACCAGATTTTTAATTTATAGTAACTCACTAGCTATTGCTAGGCTTCTTACAAGGAATGTCACCCAAAGGTGAATCGCCGATTCTTTTGAAACTTGGTGCATTTAAAGAACTCATCTAAAGATTAATTTAGATGAAGAAAGTTTCAGGGATCGGCATACAGAAATATTTTTTTTTAATATTTTTATATAAAATCAGTACAATAGTGAAATTCATTGAAAAAATGCTTAAAACAAATCTCATTCTTACAATAACTGCATTTTATAAAAGAAAATTCACATGATTCGTCTTTATAACATAAGTTATTGAAACAAAATTCAACAGGATTATCGAAATGACCAGGATGGCTTTGAGAATAACCCGATGCAAACCACGAGTATTTAAATAGATTAATATATCTTGGTGAAGAGAGCTGATTGTGTGCTAATGATTGCAAAATTAGTATATTATTTCTCTGATATAAGTTGATATTTAAATTGAAAAAAAATCTGGTGTGACTGGCGCACAGCACACAACTTTCTCTTACCTTCAGTAATCGAAAGTTGTGTTATGTGCTTGTCACACCAGATTTTTTGTGTCGACATGTATTTAGTTTCCGACAGTACGGTACATTCGATTTTCAAGATGTAAAATTTATAAGTATGGGAAAATATTTATATTTTGTTACCATGGCAACCATTTCTCCTATCTTTTCTATGGAGTACAAGAGTAAAGTGGTCTTCAGAAGATTTCAATCACAAAATAAGAATATACATTTTAAAGAGAATCTAAAAAATAATTGATTTTTGAATTTAAAAAAAAATCGTTGGAGCAAATTTTGAGAAAATCGAAAAAAACTGAAAAAGTGCATCAGTAAAGTACTAGTACTTTTTGGCCAATTTTGTTCAAAAGCTTCGTGTCACGTCCCAAGGGGGTGCCTAACTCAAATATAAAATTTCAACCTTCTAGCTCTTTTCGTTCTTGAGATATTTTGTTCACAGACAGACAGACAGACACACAGACAGACAGACAGACCATGTCGCGAAAACCACTTTTTTGGATTCAGGGGACCTCAAAACGTGAAGATCCATCAAAATCTCGACATCGAATTTTTGACATGAATCCAATACTTTCTCTCTCTCTATATATATTAACATATATATAGAGGTAAGAGAAAGTAATATAACGCGATCAGATATCTTCCTCACAAAATTCTTCCAAACACGAAATCCAAAGACATCTAGTGGTTGAATAAGACCAGTTGTATTAGGAGGAATAAATAATTGTTCAAAATGTTTATCATCAGGTTTGACTTTTGTGTAGAGAGATTTGTCTTTATAGGTTGATAACGAATCCAATAAAAGTAAACTTTTTTCGCTTACATGAGGAAAAAAAATATTTCTGTATGCCCATCCCTGAAACTTTTTTCATCTAAATTAATCTTTAGATGAGTTCTTTAAATGCACCAAGTTTCAAAAGAATCGGCGATTCACCTTTGGGTGACATTCCTTGTTAGAGAAAAATTTCTCTTTTCTTTTATAGAAAAAATTCTGGAATATAAAACGCTAAAAAACGTTCAATTCAATTGAGATTGTCAGAGATGTAACAACCTTTATAATCTTAGCTGAATTGTATATGAAGAAGGCCACAGGATGAGTGGCCGAAACGTTGTAATTTTTACAAATAACCCACAGTTAAACCGAAAATCAAATTCTTTTACTATATAAAACGCTACTTGAACATTTTTATCAAAGGTTGGAAGAATTTCATTTGGCGCTAGTTGCATATCTCAAAGGCGCTAGAATAATATTGATAGAATTGAATCTTTTACTTGAGAAACCCCATAAGTCTCATGTTTGGCGAAAATGAGTTTTTGTAAAAAATCGATTGCTATGATGAAGACTTATTGATTGATAAAGAAAAATGAAATTCCTGACTGTATTAAGCAGGGAGCAAAAAGAATATTACAATCATTTGAGAAACCCTATATGTTAGTGAGTGAAAAGATAAAAAAAGCTGCAAAGATCCCATCCCAGAGGGCGTAAAGGACTTCAACAACGACATTTTAAACTGGCCGACAACAACAACAACAACAACAAATAATGAAGGATTATGATGACTGTTAGTGTGCTAAAGACTGGAAAATTTTCCATTTTTTGTCATTACCAACTTTTATTCAATTTCCCAAAAGTTGTTGAACTGTGACTTATAGGGTTTCTCAAATAAACGATTCAATTATTCTAAGGTCTTGAGTTGCCAATTAGTTGATGGTAATTAAAGAGGCCTTGGAATATTAACATTTTCATAAATTGGCAATACCCATTAATTAGTAACATTATTTAATTAGGAGGCCTAATCAAGAGTCGCCGGATCGATTCGTTCCCGAGCAGCTAAAAAGCAAAAGAAAGCAAAGAAACTCCGATTTAGATGATATTCCAATAGATTCCAATGGTCCATTGCATTTTTATAGACGAGTCGTCCCTAAGACGACGATTATCAAGAAATATTTTAAATCTTTAATAAAAGATAAGGAGGTGAAAAATTTTTTTTGAGAAACTTTTCTCTTTCTGGGCGAATATTTCAAAAAAGCCAAATTTTTTTTTACCTAAAACTAGAATAAATAAGGATTATTTTGAGGATAAATTAAAAAAAAAAAAATTCATTTCCCAAAGAGAGTGGCAGAAACTCAAAATTGAGATTTTCCCAATTCCAAGAGGCTGAACGCACACCAATTGAACAAAAAAGTTTTCGGACAAAACGTTTTGTCCAAGAGAAAAACGTTTTACTCAATGCCAATGCACACCGATTGAACAAAACGCTCAATGGCAAAACATTTTGTTCAATAATGTCGAATCATGTCCGATTGTGTTTTGTCTCCTCGGTGTGCGTCAGTGGCGGCTCGCTAGGGTAGGCAAGGTAGGCGACGCCTACCTTATAAATAAATATACAGATGAAAAATATTTATCAATTTTATTGTATTTATTAAGTTTAAAAATATTTAGTTTCATAAAATAATTACTATATTTATTAATTAATAAATATGATTTTGCAAAAAAAAAAAAATTTGAAACACTTCAGAACCTCGTATTTATAAAGTAAAGGCGATATTTTTCTTAGCCTATTTACTGCCTGTACTCCACACTCCGCTGCCCACATTTCTAGACAGTCGCGCATGCGCACAGCAGTGATAGCTAGCGCTATAAGTCGAACGGTTAGGCGATGAACTAAGTAGCCTATGCCAAGCCGATGACAAGTGTTACCGTAGAGCGCAATTTCTCCTGTTTAAAACGCATAAAAAATTATTTAAGAAACTCAATCTCGCAGGAAAGGTTGTCTTCTCTTTCGTTGTTATCAATAGAAAAAGATTTATTAGTTCAAATTTCGAAACAAGATAACTTCACAGATCAAATTATTGAATTATTTTCTAAATTAAAAGATAGGCGAGTAGATTTAATTTAAAAAAATAAATAAATACGCCTTTTTTCTTTCTTTTTTTCTATTTTTCGTAAGTAATATATATAAAAATATATATATTTGTCGCCTACCCAGTTGTCTCGGTCACGAGCCGCCACTGGTGTGCGTTGACCTATAGAAAGGGATTGAAAAAACAGTTTTAGGCAAAAACGTTTTGTTCAGCCTTAGTCTCTTATTTTTCCTTTTTTTATTTATTTATTTTTCATTATTTTCTTCAATTTTCAAATTTTTCCCTACAGAACCGATTTTGATGAAATTTAAAATACAAAAATGATGGAGAAAATGGCTGTTTAATTCGATAAGGATAGCAAATAGCAGCCAGGAAAAATCAAATCAGACAAAAATTACATCTATATTTGCTTGACAATTGATTGTACTGAGAAAGGGCGCGACTGGCGTCCGAAACGTCAACGATCAAATAAATCTGATAAAAATTGATCTAGTTACTTTCTCTTACCTATGTATATATGTAATATATATATAGAGAGAAAGTATTGGATTCATGTCAAAAATTCGATGTCGAGATTTTGATGGATCTTCACGTTTTGAGGTCCCCTGAATCCAAAAAAGTGGTTTTCGCGACATGGTCTGTCTGTGGGTGGGTGGGTGTGTGGGTGGGTGGGTGTGTGGGTGGGTGGGTGGGTGTGTGGGTGGGTGTGTGTGTGTTCAATTTTAAGCATGAAGGAATTGAGCTATGAGGTTGAAATTTTATATTTAAGTTAAACACCCCCCGGGACCGGAAAAATAAGCTTTTAATCAAAATCGGCCAAAGAGTACTAGTACTTTACTGATGTACTTTTTCAGTTTTTTTCGATTTTCTCAAAATTTGCTCCAACGATTTTTTTTTAAATTCAAAAATCAATTATTTTTTAGATTCTCTATAAAATGTATATTCTCATTTTGTGATTGAAATCTTCTGAAGACCACTTTACTCTTGTACTCCGTAGAAAAGATAGGATAAATGGTTGCCATGGTATCAAAATATAAATATTTTCCCATACTTATAAATTTTACATCTTGAATTCAATTGTACCCTACTGTCGGAAACTAAATACATGTCGACACAAAAAATCTGGTGTGACAAGCACAGTACACAACTTTCGATTACCGAAGGTAAGAGAAAGTTGTGTGCTGTGCGCCAGTCACACCAGATTTTTTTTGTCTGTTTTGATTTTTCCTGGCTAATATTCGCTATCCTTATAAAAATACAAATTTTATTTTGGACTAAAAGTGACTTTTTGAGAGGACATCAAAATTTAACACGAAGAGTTGAAATACATCCAAGCTTTTTTTTGACTTGGGCCCTTCAAATTATACTTTTTGTACTCAAAAAGACCAAGCGTAATGTTGGCAGTACTAATGATAAAAAAGAAATAGCAGAGGAGAAAATTCTAGTGAAAAAAAGGGTAGAGGTAAATTTATTTGCTGCGTTTGAAATTGGGAAATTTTTAACGAAATGGAGTTGCAGCACTATTGATATATTACACTGGGCATCAGTGATTTTGTTGACTGAGAATTTGAAACTATTTCTGGGTTTTTGGGTAGCGCTGATTCCAAAAATGCCATCAGTTTTGCCCTATCACGTCAGATTTTAGAGCTAGAGAGAAAATTAAATTTTAATAGAAAATGTGCTCTAAAGCGGCTCTAATTTTATATTACCTGGATTTTTTTAAGGCAACACCCTTTAAAAATATGCAGATAGTTATAATACATATAAATTTTAAGTTTTAGTCCAATCGGAGGTCATTTAGACGTGCCGGAAACGGCTAAAAGTTTAGAAAAATCGAATTTTTTCAGTTTTTTTTTCTTTGGTCACCCCTAATACAATTTTAGATATCCCTGAATGAAAAAAAAACATATATTTACGATATTCTATAGTTCTTTGGCTTTCTAAAAATTATTCATTCGTAAAAATCTGTTTTTTTTTTTTTTTTTTTTTTTAAAAACATTCACACTTTTTTTCTCATTTACGCTCACACTCACACACACATTCACACAGTCTTTTCGGCAACTTAGGCCATTTAAGACTTTGACGATAACCGTTGTAATTAATATATCAATTTGGTGTTCAGGCATTTCTATTTAAGTCATCTGGTATCCAAATGGCTTAAATAAAATCATCGGACTGCCTGGGTTCGAACCCGCGATGTTTGGTATAGAAGGTAGACACGCTACCTACTACTCCAAGCCCGGGGGCGTAAAAATCTGTTGATTATTAACGAAATTATTAATAAAAACGTCATCAAAGAAAAAGCACAAGTACACTCAATGGTCGAAAAAATGGACTTCTTTTTCTTTTACAAGTATAAAGAAAGATGAGATTCTAAAAATATTTTTTTTTTTATAATATTTAATTAAAGTTAGTGCCCGTGAACTTATGCTCAGAGAGGATACATAAGCTTCTCGTAGATAGGGTTCGCTTTTAAATTCAATTGAAGTCCATTTTTTTCGATCAGTGAGTGTACTTGTACTTTTTCTTTGGTGTCGTTTTTGATCATAATTTCGTTAATAATTAACATATTTTTACGAATGAATAATTTTTAGAAAGCCAAAGAACTACAGAATATCGTAAATATATGTTTTTTCCATTCAGGGATACCCAAAATTGTATTAGGGGTGACCAAAGAAAAAGAAAACTGAAAAAATTCGATTTTTCTAAACTTTTAGCCATTTACGGCACGTCTAAATGACCTCCGATTGGGCTGAAACTTGAAATTTATATGTATTATAACTATCTGCATATTTTTAAAGGGTGTCGCCTTAAAAAAATCCAGATAATATAAAATTAGAGCCGCTTTAGAGCACATTTTCTATTGAAATTTTATTTTTTCTATAGCTCTAAAATCTGACGTGATGGGGAAAAACTGATGGCATTTTTGGAATCAGCGCTACCCAAATGCCCAGAAATAGTTTCAAATTCTCAGTCAGCAAAAAAAAAGTTCCTTTTTGTTGCCCTGTGTTATCTATGGTCAACACTCACTGTCATTATAAATACATATTTATCTTTTAAAAAATTCATTATCTTTAGCCAGGCCCAACATATAGGCCACTACGCGAAAATTCTAGTGTGCTAGCACAGCACACAACTTTCAATTAGCGATTAGCATTTGTTTATTTTTTTTTCGAATTCTGTAAATGACAGATATCCAGATAAGGAATTTTATATAATCTCAATCAAAAGAGTTTTGTCCTAGAGGCAAGGGCGGGCCCGGGCCTGATGAACAAAGAACAAGGCCGTAAATCAAGGTATTAAGAATTAAATAGAGGAAAAAAAATAAAAGTATTTAAAAGAAAACATGCATATTAACAACGTAATCAATTAATAATAAGAAATCCCTGAGATAGTTTAGCGCAATTAATAATTAAATGAGTATTTATTTATATATTGAATATTTTTTAGAAATTATATATTATTAATGGCGATTGATAAGCTTTTTACCCTTTTTTTTTTATAGGGGACACGCCTCTTTATAAAAAAAAAAATTGTCATTGGTCCAGCTCGTTAATCCGGTTTATTAGTAACTATTAATTTGCTAGGTGTGTAAAAGAATTTATATTTGCGCGAGGAGAGAAATTTCAATTTTGTTTTTATTATTTAAAAGTAATATCTATTTGAAGCAGTGACGCCTCATTGTAGTATTTGTTGATGGGCCAAGCCCTCGAGAGTCGAACCCAGGATCTCCAGCCTTTCCGGGACACCCTTTACGGACTCTCGGCCTATACCAACAAATACTTCTCTTGATTGTGTATATAGAGAATTTTAGAGTGAGAAATCTTTAAAGAAATTTGTCACTTTTCTGCCGCTTTTTAAAGCAGGAGGGGAGAAGAGTCTTTTGGATATGCTCTAACACCTAATTTAAATTAAATTATATTAATTCCTCTCCTGGGAGTATTTTAAAATGATATTAGGACTCGCAAGAAAAATTCCAAATTATATTTGGAAAATGGAGACTGGAAGAAATAAAATGGTCATTCGCCAAACCAAAATAATTGGAAAGTAAGTACACATTAAGAATATTAGAAATGGAAGAGGAAAGATGGCCGAAAAAATGCTTAAAGAACATTTTAAGAAATATTAAAAACAATAGTGAGACAGTCTTGGGCGTAAATTTTAAACAAAGGTGGGAAAAATGGGGGGGAAATTGGAATGACTAGGAATTTGGGAGAATGGAACAAGGAGGAAATCACTAACCGAATGGAAGAAGGCTTAAAAAGAGGTATAGAACAAGGAATACAAATACAGTGGGAGAGGATTGGAAGATCCACCTACTTCCCCCTCTATAAGAAAAAAAAGACAGATCCGGGACCAGAGAAATACCTGATAGAGAAGGAAATTCAAGACTGGAAGAAGAAAAGGGCAAGAAAGAAGAAAATGAAGTACATTAAGATTTGTGTAATTTTTTTGATGTTTTGTTATGTAGATGAAATGTATATTAAATGATGTATAGCCTGAAGACCAAAATGGTCAAAGGCGTAAAATGGAATCAATAAAATATAAATAATAATAATAATTTCTCTCCTTATAAGGGCTTTGCTGCTTACAGTAGAGTGGTAGAGTTAAAAATTCACTTATTAGAGAAATACACCGTCAATTTGCATTTAGTATATAGGGAAGTGAGTAATTTAATTGTTGGTGTAGGTCGAGAGTCCGGTGGCCTGGTGCAAAGGGTGCCCCAGAAAGACTGGAGATCCTGGGTTCGATTCCCGGATCCCTGGCCTACCAACAAATAATTAAAGGGCTTAGTGGAAGATAATCATAAGCCACAATTTCGAGAGATTGACAAATTCAAGTTTGACTCAAATCTGTAAATCAGTCACTTAACTTTCTTTATAAAAAATCTGGTGTGACTGGCGCACAGCACACAACTTTCTCTTACCCTTCGGTAAGAGAAAGTTGTGCACCGTGCTGGTCACACCAGATTTTTTGTGTCGAGATATATTTAGTTTCCGATAGCACCTTAGTTTCAAACTTGCATTTTAAATATTGACTGCTTCAAATAAACTATGGTTATTTTTCAAAATTTTAATCTCATATTTGGACATTTTATACACAATATAGAATCGTAAATAAATACAAAATTTCATAAGAATTGGAAAATAAAATTTTAAATGCCTAAAAAGTTCCAAAGGGGGACCCCCTTTTGAATCGAAATTAACATACAAATCCCTATAGGAAATTAACATTGTTTCTATGCGAAGATAAGGTGGAAAGGGAATTTAAAAAGAGTAGAGAGAGACGATAATGTTTGCAAGTGAGAGAGAGACATATATGTTTTCTTTGAAACAATTAAAGACACAAATAAATTTTTAAAAAATGGGAATTTAAATAATAATTGATTTTTAATCTAATAAAAAGAAAAAGATTTAAATTCCGTTACCATGGCAACCATTTCTATCTTTCCTATGAAGAACAAGAGTAAAGTGGTCTTCAGAAGATTTCAACGGCAAAATGAGAATATACATTTTAAAGAGCATCTAAAAAATAGTTGATTTATGAATTTAAAAAAAAATCCTTGGAGGGAATTTTGAGAAAATCAAAAAAAACTGAAAAAGTACATCAGTAAAGTACTAGTACTTTTTGGCCGATTTTGTTCAAAAGCTTATTTTGAGATTCTTCAAAGGTACCTAAGTTAAATATAAAATTTCAATCCGCTAGCTCAACTCCTTCATGCTAAAAATCTGTCCACACACACATACACACAGACACACACACATACACACACACAGACCAATTTGCGGGACCCACTTTTTTTGGACTCAGGGGACCTCAAAACATGTATATCCATCAAAATCTCGACATCGAATTTTTGACATGATCGCAATACTTTCTCTCTCTATATATTTCATATATAGGGTACGAGAAAGTAAAATGAACATTTGTATGTCTTATAAAGCATATAGTAGAGAATGGAACATTTATTCGCCCTAGTTTAACTTTTAAAAGCATTTATAATGAAGAAGAAAACGAAAATGGGCTTATGACTTTCTTCACCGGAAAAAATGGCAAAAACATATTTTTACGATATTCTATAATTCTTTAGCTTTCCAAAAATCATTTATTCGTAAAAATCTGTTAATTATTAACGAAATTATGAACAAAAACGTCATCAAAGAAAAAACACCAGAGAAGAAAAATATGAGATTCTAGAAATATTTTTCATGCTGAATTCAAATATCATTTCAGTTCAACCATTAGGCAAGAATTTTGTGTGTTATTAATTTGATTTTTTTTTCTTATAATATTTAATAAAGTCAGTGCCCGTGACCCGTGGCTCAGAGAGGATAGCTTCTCGTGGATAGGGTTCGCTTCCCGGCTCAAGCGCGGAAAGACAAATTTATTTCAATTGAATTGGATACCAATTAAATGAAATAAATAGGGATGGGGTCTTAAATGGTCGGAGATGCCGACTAAGGCCCTTGAACAAACGAGTCACGGGCATTGATTTTATTAAATATTATAAATAAAGAATCAAATTAATTTCACAAAAAATTCTTGCCTGTTGGATGAACTGAAATGATATTTGAATTCAGCATGAAAAATATTCCTAGACTCTCATATCTTTATTTATTCTTGTGAAAGAAAAAAGTTGATTTTTTCGACTAGTGGGTGTACTGGTGTTTTTTCTTTGATGACGTTTTTGTTCATAATTTCGTTAATAATTAACAGATTTTTACGAATAAATGATTTTTTAAAAGCTAAGGAATTATAGAATATGAATGATTTTTGAGTTCAGAGATCAGAAATTAGGGGTGTCCAAATTAAAAAAAAAAAAAAAAAAAAAAAAAACTTAAAAAATTCGATTTTTCCAAACTTTTAGCCGTTTGCGTCTAAATGACATCCGATTGGGATGAAACTTAAAATTTATATGTATTATAACTATCTGCATATTTTTAAAGGATGTTGCCTTAAAAAAAATCCAGGTAATATAAAATTAGAGCCGCTTTAGAGCACATTTTCTATTAAAATTTTATTTTCTCTACAACTCTAAAATCTGACGTGATGGGGGCAAAACTGATGGCATTTTTGGAATCAGCGCTACTCAAATAGAAGAGCTTCAAATACATGGTCAACAAAATCACTGTTCCCCTGTCTTATCAGTCAAATGTTAAAATTGATTTGAAATGTTTAAAACAATGAAATGATTATCTTCTGCTGAAATATAAATTTATTTATTTAATTACACAAACTAGTGTCGAGAACATTTGTTCTCTTCATCAGTCCGATACACTATAGATAATTTCGTCATGTAATTTTCATGTAAACATTGTATATTGTATCAGACTGATGAAGAGGACAAATGTTCTCGAAACTAGTTTGTGTAATTAAATAAATAAATTTATATTTCAGCAGAAGATAATCATTTCATTGTTTTAAACATTTCAAATTAAGAAAATCCTGCTAATCTCGGCAAATATAACCTTTCAAATTGTTAAAATTGATCTTTTTTTTTTCTTTCATCTCCTTGTAATTTAGAAAGCTAATTATTTGTGAAAAAACTCAATTTTTTTAGTGATGAGAAGTGGCTGTAGACTTTGAATTGGGAGATTTGATTAGGAGACATTGCAGCCAAGGAATTAAATAAAAAAACTTTTAATTAATTAATTAATTAACCGTCGACGTTTAGGTCGCAAGTCACGCCCTTCCTCAGGACGATTAATTGTGATGAATACAAGGTTGACTCCTCAGGACGATTAATTGTTAGAATACAAGCATGGGCGTCCGCAGGGGGGGCAACCAGGCACTTGCCCCCCCCTGGAAAATTAAAATGATACAAAAAAATGTATAAAACAAAGAAAAAAATACAAAAAAATCTTTCACAGTAAACATCCACCTTGCCGCGGTTTGAAAGCTTTAAATACTAAGGGATGTATAACATTATTAATATCAAAATACGTTTTTTTTAACTTATCTTGAAGTGACTTGCCCCCCTGCAAAAAATCCTTGCCCCCCCCTGCAAAAAATCCTGCGGACGCCCATGAATACAAGGTTGACTAAGCAGCACCTCTATAGATTTTCCTTCAATGATACATACTCCATTCTGTTCCTGTTCTTCTTCAACTTTAGCCTCCCCCGAGCATTTGATATTCTTCTGCCCACTTTTCACAGTGAAAAGAAAAACACTATTAAAAGAAATAGAGCCTCATTTTCGGGACCCTCCAACCTTCTCGAAACTTTTAACTAGCCCAAAAAAAAAAATAGTTCTTGCCCTTTATAAATACATAAAACACTCTAATATAGCCATATAGACAGACATAGATACAACTTTACCTACATTTGTACAATGTTATTTTGTAATTGTATTATGTTATTGTATGGTATTTTTTTGCTATTGTGTTCTTGTAGATATGTTTTTCTAATGTGTTCTTATATTATGTATTTCTATTGTGTTCTTTTATGATGTTATTCTAATGTGTTCTTTTATTATGTTTTTCTATCTTATTCTTGTATTATGTTTTTATACTATGTTTTTATAACATGTTTTATACTATGTTTTTGTATTATAAAATATTGTAATGAGGAATTGTATGGCCTTGAAGCCCAACAATAAAAAAAAAAGGTTGACTAACAATTAATGCGACCGAAACGTCGACGGTTAATTAATTAATTAATTAATTAAAAGTTTTTTATTTAATTCCTTGGCTGCAAAGTCTCCTATACCCAATTCATTTTTTTTTTAACTTGAAGATTGTTTACTATTTAAATAGATTATTTGCTATAGGTCGGATAGGTTTGCTAGTTGACTAGTATAGAAGCCCTTATTGTCATTTTAAAAAATCTTTAAAGACCCTTTCTTAGGCCCTGATGACTTGATGCCGTGCATCGCTAGCATCGTGCCTTGAGCCGGCACTGCTATTGAGAAATTAAACACTGATGTAATTAATAACATAAGCACTTTATCTCAATTGATTTCCTCAAAATTAATTAAAACCTGTCTATTCTAATAAACTATTAATAGTTTGTTTGTTTGTTTTCTTTTTGTAATCGATGATGTATAGGCACAATTAATTCCCGTCGGAAATAGACAAGGCATTTATGGGACAACACGACAGATATTATTATTCTTTATAAGACTATTTGAAGGTCAAGGGCAGGTAGCCTTCTTTTTACCAATCTAGGATTGAAATTTCCTAGGCGAGTAATATTAAAAAAAACAACAGGCCTTCTATTCTATTATAACGCCAAGGCGTTCCTTATCAATCATTTATTAATATTGAATCGATCTATTTACTAAATGATAAACATCTAGCATTAAGAAAAGATTTTTACTTTCGTAACAGCCTGTCTCAATTACTATTAGAACTTTTCCGATCGACCGAAGGTTAGATAAGTAAAATTAATTTAGGGACCCCATGAAGCCAGTTTAATAGTTTTTGGGGTAATGCCTGCTCTATGTTAATTATTTTCATTCACAATATCTGAAAAAATCTGATGTGACTGGTCGCCCAGCACACAACTTTCTCTTACCTTCGGTAATCGAAAGTTGTGTTCTGTGTTTGTCACACCAGATTTTTTGTGTCGACATATATTTAGTTTCCGCGGATATATTTTTTTTTTTCTCATTCACACACGAACTTTTTTAGTTTTTTATTTCTCTTACATCTATATATGTTAATATATATGAGAGAGAAAGTATTGGATTCAAGTCAAAAATTCCATGTCGAGATTTTGATGGATCACGATACACATTTTGAGGTCCCCTGACTCCCAAAAGTGGTTAATTTTAAACTTGCAACCGTTGGCTCTAGTTGAAACATTATGCTTTAATAGAAGAATTAAATTCAAGTATGATACACAAGGTTTTTTTGTTTCAAGCATTTATTTATTTAACATTAACACTTTATACGTATTTGGACACCGTGTGTCATCATGTCAGTGAATTACATAAAAGTGGTTTTCGCGACATGGTCTGCCTGTCTGTGTGTCTGTGAACAAAATATCTCAAGAACGGAAAGAGCTATGAGGTTGCAATTTTATATTTAATATAGGCACCCCCCTGGGACATGACACGAAGCTTTTGAACAAAATCGGCCAAAGAGTACTAGTACTTTTCGGATGTAATTTTTCAGTTTTTTTTCGATTTTCTCAATTCGCTCCAACGATTTTGATTAAAATTCATAAATCAATTATTTTTTAGTTTCTCTATAAAATGTATATTCTCATTTTGCCATTGAAATCTTCTGAAGACCACTTTACTCTTGTACTTCATAGGAAAGATAGGAGAAATGGTTGCCATGGTTACAAAATATAAAAATTTTCCCAAACTTATAAATTTTACATCCTGAAAATCAATTACTTTTTAGATGGTCTTTAAAATGTATATTTTCATTTTGCAATTCA
>JAKCPI010026845.1:0-15896 GCA_023213315.1 Euborellia annulipes | reverse complement strand
TGTCTCCTCCCCCCCCCACCCCCAGTGGACCAAAAAATACTATAATTCTTTTATTTTTAGATAAAAAATTACAAATTCCTCAAGATTTAAAAAAAATTCTCTCCTGAGGGCTTGTACCTGATAATATAACACCCAATGAATTCATTTATCATAATATTCATTAATGATATGAAAATGTAATTTCTTGAAAAAACAAACAATCAAAAAATTAATATTCCTAATTTTATTTAGCGCAGCTTAATTGGCCTTCGAAGTTGAAATGAAATATATCTGAATAACTATCAAGTCAAATAAAAAATATTTTCGATGTGAGATTCAAATTCTAAGTGGGCCGTCCAAGTCTAGATACATAGCTAGTTTTTATAGAAAAAAGAAAATTTATAAGTAATTAGTAATTACTGGATTTTAAGCAAAATGCTTATTGCTCAATTTTATAAGCAGCCATTAGATATTTAATTTCTATACGAATTAGGAAAAACTAAGTGCATTGAGATTGCATTTTTTATGCTTTTTTTGCTTTTTTTGAGTTTTCATGCTTTTTTTTCCCTTTCGTGCTTATTTGAACTTATTTTACGAATATTTATAATTTTTTTTTTTT
Source organism: Euborellia annulipes (assembly GCA_023213315.1). Classification (NCBI taxonomy): domain Eukaryota; kingdom Metazoa; phylum Arthropoda; class Insecta; order Dermaptera; family Anisolabididae; genus Euborellia; species Euborellia annulipes. The sequence goes on along the minus strand of JAKCPI010026845.1, from coordinate 15,298 downwards.
TTTTATTAAAAAACACACTTTTTTCTCATTCACAGACGCATACACCAGAGACGTATATAAGGGGGGGGGGGAGAGGGCCCCCCAAAAAAAAAAAAATTCCAAAAACCCCGCAGTGTGAAAAAATATAGGCTAGCCCTGTAAAAAAAAATTTTTCCGCAGGGTGAAAAAATTTGGTTCCGCAAAAACAAAATTTTTCGCAGGGCGGGGCGGAATAAATTTAGTTTCTTTAAAAAAAAAATTTGTATACGCCATTGGTATGAGTAAAAATTGCTTATGAGATGCTTTTTTTCAACTTTTATGCTTATTTAACAACTTTTTATTCAAGTTTTTTATGCTTTTTTAAGCACTTTTTTTCCATTTTTTTATGCTTTTTTGTCCGGTCTCTAGTAATTACTAACAATAATCAAAAAAATTTTGAGGCTTAAAGAGACTAGGTCCTCCAAATTTGTCTATGCAGCTAGTTTAAATAAAAATGTTAAAAGAAATAATTTTTTTGTCTTGCATCTGAGAACATTTCGACCCCGCCCCTATAATTTTCATTTGATTGGAAGCCAATTTAATTGAAATAAATATTTCACACTTAAAACGGGAGGCAAACAAGAGCACATGAAGCTAATGCTTTAGCTCTGTAGGCCTTCTACGGATCAAGGAAAGAAATACATTTAAGATAAATATGAAGATTATTAAGAAAAATATCTGTCTGAGTAGCAGCGGCGTAACTAGCCTTTGAGGGCCGAGGGGGGGCGAAGCTCAACAAGGGCGTCGTTTTTTAAGTTGAAATATAATTTAAAAGAAAACTTTCCGTGTTTTTGGACAATCTATGGAAAGATTATGATAAAATCACCGTCCCTTGGCTATATTTTAGATGCCTTAGGGCACTTATGTCGGTATAGAGGCTTGGGGCGGAGGGGGCGAGCGCCCCCCTTCGCCCCCACCTAGTTACGCTACTGGTTCCCGTTTCAATTTTTAGATTTATGAGATCTCTCATACTACAAAATTTTATATAACAATGGAGTCGTAAAAATACGACTCGGAAATCCTCAGTCAACATCCCTTTTCTCTTGTTCGTGTTTGAGTGTTAAAAAAAAAAGTTTTGAAAGAATGAAAAAAAAAAAAAAAAACTAACAAAATTGCTAAATAAATACAGAAAATGAAAGTGTTAATATTGCTAATCTAAAAGCCAAGGGTAGTGGGTTCAAACCGTAAGCAGTCTGATGAATTTATTTAAATCATTTGAATACCAAGTGGTATAAATAAATATTTCTGGGACCCCAGTATATATCATAATTAATATTTAAGAATCGTCTAAAGTCTAAATGGGCTAAGTTGCTGAGAAGTCTTTAAAAAAAAATAAAAACTCTAACAATAAATTTTTTAAATTCGTTTAAGGTCTTTTTCGCCCTCGGAGCTTGGTGTAGGGGTTAGTGTGCTAACTCATATACGTACCAAAAGTCGCGAGTTCGGACCCCAGACAGTCTGATGATTTTATTTAAGCCATTTGGATACCAAATGGCTTAAATAAGAATGCCTGGGCCCCATATATGTATATTAATCAATAACGTATATTGTAAAAGTTTTATATGGCCTGAGTTGCCGAAAAGACTGTGTGAAAGTGTGTATGAGTGTGAGTGTGAATGAGAAAAAATTGTGAGTGTTTTTTATAAAAAAAAAGGTCTTTTTCGGCATCTGAGGCCATTTAGAGCCAGGCTTTATTTATTTCAATTGATATCCAATTCAATTGAAATAAATGTCTCACCTGGGACGGGATGCGAACTCTTGTAGATAAATATTATATTAATATAATGGGAGTAAACCAATTAGTCTATTTTATGAAGTTTTTATTATTAACCACAAACTGTGTTTATAAAAATTCTCGCTATTCCTATTCAAGTGGTCCAAATCACAAATTTGAACTTGGGCCCTATGGGAAATCAAATCACAAATGTATAATATTGCTTGATCTAGTAAATAACTCCCTGGAGGCCTATATTTTATTTGCAAATTATATTTGTTAGATGAATATATTAATTTCACTAAAGGTCAGATCTCTGGACCATGATTAATTTCCATACCCGTTAATTTAGAAAAAAAATCCCTTATTTTTTTATAATTTATTTAATTATAAAAAATCCAGAAAATAATTACATTAATTCCTTTGTTTTTAAGGGTTATTTATGCAAACGAGGTTTTAGAATGTAAATGAATTAACTTTTGCAAAAGGAAACCCCTAGGGGTTATGATCACCGATTACGAGATCCAATCAAAATCTTAATTGGAATTATTCCTAGCATGAAATCTCAGAAAATTAAGTTATTCTGTTCAAATCTACATACACTATCATGACTTGATAAGAGATAAGAGAGGTTTAGAATAAAAGAAGGAAGTATAATTAGTAAATCTGAAAAATTATATAATATCAGGGATCGAAATTATTTAAAAAAAAAATAGAGAATCTCACATTTGCTCGCATTTATATAATCGCGCAAAAGTCTCTTATTTTGGAAAATTAAGGAAACGATTAGCAGAGGATATAAAGCAGTTAAACTTATAATCCTGAGTCGGCAACTCGAGTTCAAATCCACCTCATGGCAAAAAATAATCCAACCCTATTTGAGATGCCTCCTCCTGGAAGGAAACGAGAATCCACTTCAGTATTGTTCTCATGAAAGTTACCCTTTAGAGTAACCAAAACGTTTCCTTTATAACTAATGATTGAAGTTAGAGAGATTATATTATTATTATTTCAAATTCCTACCGGGATCCCCGTTTATTTGCTCGAGGTGCTTCTTTGCACGAAGGCCCCTCACGCACATCTCAAACCCAACCGGCCTTTGGCCGTAGCCATCTACCGGCTCCCCGTGAAGTTACATCATTTCCTATCCCTCCTTCTAACTCCTCCTCCACCCAAGGGCGGTCCCAGAGGGGGGGTCAAGGGGGTCGTGACCCCCCAAAATCTTTTCTTTTTTTTAACACACACTTTTTCCCACTCACTCTCCCATTCACACAATCTTTTCGGCAACTTAGACCATTTAAGACTTAAACGATACTCATATTTGATTAATATATATTTATTGGGGTCCAGGCCCATTTATTTATACTATTAAAAAAAAAAAAAAAACAGTGACCCCCCCCCCCCAAAATGTAAGGCTAGGACCGTCCTTGCCTCCACCTGTGTTCATTTCTAGCTAAAGTAGGTATTATTATGAGAAAGTAATTGGAAGAGACAAGGCCAAGGTCTTTAGAATTTTTAATTAAAACTAAAAAAAATTTTTAAGGAATTTCTAGAAAATTAAAATGAGTAAAAAATGAAATATTATATAAGCAATTTTTAATAAATCTGATGAGACTGACGTCACATCACACCAGATTTTATATTTTAGCCCTGGGTGATGAAATAATGTTTAAAACATTTACATCTTAAATTATAATATATCGGCGGAAACTAAATATATCGGAAAAATCTGTGTGACAAGCACAGAATACAATCAATGGCGTAGCGAAGGGTGGGCCCCCTTGCCATCATGCCTCGGGCGCTACTCACAAAGGGGCGCCAAATGGTCCGCAAAACAAAAAATTGCTGGATAATTTTGTCTCAAATTTAAAGCCTAGCTTGAGCCTATGACTATTTATTTATTAATTTGCGAGTATATTTTACATATAATATTATATGGTTTTCGAATGGGGGGGGGGGGGGCGCTAAAAAGGTATTGTCCCCGGGCGCGAGTTAAGCTCGCTACGCCACTGAATACAATTATCGATTACCGAAGGTAAGATAAAGTTGTGTGCTGTGGGTCCAGTCACACCCGATTTTTACTACAATATCTTATTTAAGTAAAATTAAAAATAAATAAAAAAGGCTAAATACCTTTTTTTCCTCTCTAATCATGAGGTATAAATACATAAATGATTAGTTGCTGGAGGGTAGGCAAACCAAATGACTAGTTCTCTAATTTCAATTAATCGTTCTAGAGCAGACTGACAGACCATTCAGTTGTTAATTTCTAGAAAGATTTAATAGCCCTTATGAGAGGTTTTGTAACAATTATGAAAAAATCCATTAGTGAATTGGTCGTTTGCCTGCCTTGAAGCTATCAAACTCGAACTTTATTATGCAGGTCACAATAGATTTTTTTTTATTTATTTTTCTAAAGTGAAGAATAATGAGAATGTTTACTATATTTCATGCTCCAAAGAGAAGTAAAGTTATATAAAACATTTACAAAATATTTATATTCCCTTGACCCCTGAAGTAGTAGGCAAGACTCTTGGCTATCGCTCATCATTAATTTTCATTTTAGAATAAATCAATAAAATTTATTTTAAAAGCAACCCAATTTTTGATATTTTCTCACGTTGGCCATAAAACACATCATTAAATTAAATTATTGTATTTAAGTTGATTTTAATATAGATTAATGTTTGTTTGCTTGTTTATTTTTTCTGAAGGCTTTTTTTTTAAGTTAAAATATTTGTATTTTATATCACCAGCTCCCTCATTAATCTTTATTGACATATGATGATTTATTTGAATTGAAAACTTTTGTAAATTTTCTATAAATCATATAACATTGAAAAAAATCTGGTGTGACTGGCGCACAGCACACAACTTTCTCTTACCCTTCGGTAAGAGAAAGTTGCGCACCGTGCTGGTCACACCAGATTTTTTGTGTCGAGATATATTTAGTTTCCCATAGCACCTTAGTTTCAAACTTGCATTTTAAATGTTGACTGCTTCAAATAAACTATGGTTATTTTTCAAAATTTTAATCTCATATTTGGACATTTTATACACAATATAGATTCGTAAATAAATACAAAATTTCATAAGAATTGGAAAAAAAAATTTTAAATGCATAAAAAGTTCCAAAGGGGACCCCCTTTTGAATCGAAATTAACATACAAATCCCTATAGGAAATTAACATTGGTCAAATGCGAAGATTAGGTGGAAAGTTTAAAACGCGTAGAAAGAGAAAATTTTGAGAGAGAGAAATATATGTTTTCTCCGAAACAATTACAGGCAGAAATAAAATAAAAATAAATGGGAATTTAAATAATAATTGATTTTTAATCTAATAAAAAGAAAAAGATTTAAATTCCGTTACCATGGCAACCATTTCTCCTATCTTTCCTATGAAGCACAAGAGTAAAGTGTGCTTCAAACAATTTTGAGGGCAAAACGAGAATATACATTTGAAAGAGCATCTAATAAATAATTCATTTTTGAATTTTAATCAAAATCGTTAGAGCGAATTTTGAGAAAATCGAAAAAAACTGAAAAAGTACATCAGTAAAGTACTAGTACTTTTTGGCCGATTTTGATTAAAAGCTTATTTTGTCGGTCCCGGGGGGTGTTTAAGTTAAATATAAAATTTCAGCCTCATAGCTCAATTCCTTCATGCTTAAAATTGAACACACACAGACAGACACACAGACAGACAGACACACACACACACACACAGACAGACCATGTCGCGAAAACCACTTTTTTGGATTCAGGGGACCTCAAAACGTGAAGATCCATCAAAATCTCGACATCGAATTTTTGACATGAAACCAATACTTTCTCTCTATATATATATTACATATATACATAGGTAAGAGAAAGTAAAAAAACACTTGTTAATTATTAAATATACCATAAGAATTTCGTTAAAATTAGATTTTTGAAGAAAAATTTATTCACATTTATTATAAAACTAAACTCAAAAATAATGATTTAATTTGAATATTTTAAAAGATCTTTTCCTATTATTTCAGTATATTTTTGTATCCTTTTTGTAAGGATAATGCAGTTGATTCTCGTCCTGTGAGATTTCCTGAATCTCTGCCAAATCGCTAAAATAGAACTAGATGAACCCGAATGTTGAATATAAGATAGTTAAAAACAAAAAAAAAATAAGAGAAAGTAATAGTTCACTAAATAAGTTTATCTGAATCAAGGTATACACTTTCTTTTAGTCAATGCAACAAAAATTCTAGGATAAAATCGCTTTTTTCTGCCATTCCAAATTAACGGCTCGCTAATTGTTCTGATAATATATTTAAAACCTTAGGACATACTCGATCCAAGGGCGGATACAAGGGGGGGGTAAAGGGGGTAATTACCCCTCCCCGAGATTCGAAAAAAAATTTTTTAGCAACAAAATTTATTTTTAATGTAAAATTTTAAAAATTAATACTTAAAAATTTGATGTGTATTTATATTCTGGCAAAACAAGTACAGAATGCGCTTTTAAATTACCGAAATTAAAAAAAAGTAAAAAATAGTGTGCTGGGCGAGCGACGCCCCACCCCCCCCCCCCCGCGGAACCCCTCTGGATCCGCCCTTGACTCGATCTTATTCAATTTTAACTCATAAATTAATTAATTATCATATATCATAAGCTATCCTATGAATTGGAAGCGGAATATATAATGACTGAATGATAACTACCTTGTGGTGATGTTTTTGAGAGAGTTTTAACGAAGAGAGAGAGAAAATTCGGTGTTTGTGCTGCAGCGTCGCCTGCTTGCCGATCTGCTGACTGCAGAGGCAGCGCTGCCTCAGGCGGCGACGGTCGCCGCGCTGGCTGGAGTGGGGGAAGCCAGCAAGCACCGCCAACAATGCTCTGTCAATAATACAAGAAATAAAATTAAATTAGACGATTTTCATTGTTAATGACTTTTTTGCGAACTATTGCTTTTAAAATGTCATAAAAAAGTCAGCCCTCGGGCTTGGTGTAGTTGGTAGCGCGTCTGCTTGTATACCAAGGGTCGAGGGTTCGGATGCTAGGCAAACCGATAATTTTATTTAAGCCATTTGGATACCAAATGGCTTAAATAAGAATGCCTGGACCCCAATATATATATTCTCATAATAACGGTTATCGTTTAAAGTCTTATATGGCCTGAGTGTGCCGAAAAGACTGTGGGATGGGAAAAAAGTGTGAGTGTTTTTTACAAAAAAAAAGAGATTCACGACCCATTGTTAAATTTTTGTTTTCCCTACCAAAGAAAAAAAAAATGAAATATGTATTAAAAAAATAAATACTCCAATTATGTAATGAAATTGAAAAACTCCATTTCTATTCTATTCTGTTATTATTCTTAAATACCGCATCTCTATTTATTTCAATTGATTGGTAGCTACTCATAATTATTTAAAGGTACTTTAATTTGTTGATGAAAATTAAAGAAGAAAAATACATCTTGAGTTGATACGTTAATATATATTTATATCATAATCATGACAAACGATTCTGAACGAGAATGTTGTTCATGGAAAAGTTTTTTAACAAATAAACAAAAATTTCACTTTTTATAAAAATAAATTTTACCACAGCTCGGAAGATTGTTGTTCAAAACGGAAACGAATTAGTTATAATATAAATAAATTAAGGTTTTCTTATTTTAATTTTTACCTTTTCCAAAGAAATTTGTTTTATGAATTAAAATTTTGATATTATTTACATTTAATTAAAGAAACGAAAAGAAAGTTTTAATGTCTTATTTTTTTAAAATAAATGGTATTAAAAAAATATTCCATTATTATTCACTCTAACCTAAGATTTGAAACTTCTTGCCTTGACCTTCATAAGAAAACGATATAAAAGGATAACTGTATGTATCTTTTCTACTTCGCTTTTATAATTAAATTGAAACGCAATAAATAATTGAGTGATATTTACCTGTTAGTGATGAATTCGAGAGAATTTCAACGAAGAGAGGAGAGAGAATGCCTTGGCGTTTGAGTTGCAGCGTCGCGTCGCCTATCTGTAGACTGAATGACGGCTGCTGCCTGATGCGGCGACGGTCGCCGCACTGGTTGGAGTGGGGAGAGGCGCCAACAATGCTCTATAAATAGAACACAAGCAATAAAATTAAATTGATTAATTTAAAAGATTATCTTTTAAAGAAAAATAAATTATTTCTATTTTATGCGAATTATCCCTTGCAAAAAACAGAAAAAAAACTGGTGTGACTTATCGCACAGCACATAACTTTCTCTTCTAAATAATTAAAAGTTGTGTTATGTGCTTGTCACCCCAGATTTTTTGTGTAGATATATGATTAGTTTCCGCCAATATATTAGAATCCAAAATGTAGAAAAACATAGAAAAATATTTTTTATATTTTGTTACCATGGCAACCATTTCTCTTATCTTTCCTATAGGAAAGATAAGAGAAATCTTGTTCTTCATATGAAGAACAAGAGTAAAGTGGTCTTCAGAAGATTTCAACTGCAAAATGAGAATATACATTTTAAAGAGCATCTAAAAAATAGTTGATTTATGAATTTAAAAAAAAATGGCATTGGAGCATATTTTGATAAAATCGAAAAAAACTAAAAAAGTACATCAGTAAAGTACTAGTATTTTTGGCCGATTTTGTTTTAAAGCTTATTTATACGAGTTCAGAGTTAAAAGATCAATGAAAATCAACCAAATGCATTACATTAATAGCTACCAATCTGACATTCTGACATCTCTTGGCAAATTTTCTTAATAGGTGTTTTTTTTTTTTTTTTTTTTTTTTTGAAGACACACAACGCCCTCTTCTAGGGAAAAACGTGTAACTTCTACCTCCTGAACCTCCTTAGGGCCATTTAATCGAAAATTCCATTACTGATTACTGTTTGGTTGCCTAACTTACAGGCAAAAATGAAGGAATTCATTCACCTCAAGGAACATGAATTTTTTCTTTGGGGTAAGAGGGAACTAAATTTTTCTAATATTGAGATTATTTAGGCTCTGTTCATATTTATTTACATTAATTATGAGGTTGTTTTCTTGTGTGATACATATCTATTATTAATTGAAATAAGGTGTAGAAAAGAATATATGCATTTCTCTATTACCTTTTTTCAATAATATTATAATTTAAATAAATTTTAACGTCCACAAGTCAATAGTTTAATAGAAGGAAACTCTAGATTGATAAAATTATTAGAAATTTTAGTTTTGTACTAGTAATAACAAAAGACAGCATTTACAGGAAGAGTTTTACCTCTATGCCAAGCAATCTTATTCAAATTTCTATTTTAAATAATTCTTATATTAATATTATAAATAAAAATTCATTTATCTTTTATTTAACATTAATAAATAACCTAAGTACTAATATTTATCTTTCCACTTAAAGAGATAATAAATATATTTACAAAAAGTTATTTCTTATCGCATTATCCTTTTAACATTAAAATTGTATTATAATTAAAAAACAATTTCATTTAATTCTCGTGTCAGACGGAAATAAGATAATTGACATCTTGATGGATAAGCTCGCTATAAGTTTATTTCAAGTTTGTTTCTTATAAACCGTGCAATTTATATTTATTTGGTTTTACAACTTATCATCATTTATGATTTCGTCAAATCACCGAGTAAGCATATTAATCAAGATCTGACCAAACAACATATCTTTATATTTATATCCATCTTCATCTTTTTGCCATTATGAAAATGATGGATAAGCTTGCTTTTTTCTTCAATACTGTAAAATTATTTCTTTTTCATCTTTTTTTTCGGCATCTCGAGCAATTTAGATCCCTAGTTTATAAAACATTTGGTAGATAATCAGCGGCGTAACTAGCCTTTGAGGGCGGAGGGGGCGAAGCTCAACTGAGGCGCCTTTTTTTCGTTCGGCCTTTTTTTTAGTATTTGAATCTCGTTCGAGCTTTTTTTTTCTAATTTTTCGCCCCCTCCTGGATAAGCTACTGTAGATAATCCGATAAGTTCTTTTGGTAACGATGGGTGCAGTCCAATTTATATATTTAAAACCCGTATTCTTATAAAATAGTTTTCTTTTTTGAAGATGTTTATTAAAAAAAATAATTTATTTGAATTTTTTTATATTAAAATATAGAGTAATAATTATCAATTAATATTTTTTGATCAACTAATTTATTATATTTTTATTTTGCCCGTTAACCAACAACCATTGGTCTAAAAATGGTAAAATGAAGATATATCCTTCATTATTAATTACTAAATAGAGTAGTAGTAAATTGACCGTAATGATGATGGTTAGGATTAGGTTTAATAATTTGATAAATAACTGGATTAATTTCCTGAGAGAGGGGAAGTTGTTACGATATCGTTAAGAGTTAAATATTATTATGGACTCCAAAAGTTGGAAAAGAGGGGGAGGTGAAATAAATTTAAGTTGGGGAATATAATAATTCAGATCTCAACATTATTTTTATATTTCTTTAGAAGAACTTTAGAACTAAAGAAATCATATTGGGGATTGTTGCGTTATATCTGACCAATAAAACATCCTAAAGAAACATATGTCTGCTTAAAAACCCTGGTATATAGACTATATTTACACTATTTATAATTTCATCTCTGAAAAAAAAACAAAAAATTTTAAGCTGGGAAAAATTTTTTACGGCTTTAGCTAGACTGACTTTTACACGTATTTTTTATAAGCACTTTATTTGTTTTCTTAGCTTGAGTTGTGATTGTTGCCCCATTCTTCCTACCCTACACCAGGGACTCTACCAAAAGTTAATGCTCAGAGCAGAGAAAGTCTTTTTAGACACGAAATCTTAACTCGTAAGTTTTTTACACCCTCTTGGCTTTTCTGAATTTCATATTCTCTTGGCTTCTCCCAAAAGGTATATCCCCAATGTGTTTTGGATGAATAAATTATTAATATTTTTCTGAACTAGATAGATTAATTATAGAATAGCATTATATTTTTATACAGGGTGGGGCAAAAGTGCTTGGACGGAAGATTGTGGGTTTAACGTAAATTTTTAAAGTTTGTCGATGGTAGAGTCTTTAAGGCTATAAATTTAAAATATTTTTGTTCCAATTTGCATTTCTTATACAGGGTGATCAAAGTTCGTATCAAAGTTTTTTTTTTTTTTTTTAATGGAACGCCCTATCTGCGAGGGCAGGTCAATAAGTCCGTGACTTTTTGAATTTCCCGCCTCTGAAATGGCAACAATACTCCTATCAGCAGACAACTATCAACTGACTCCTGTCGAAATTTGAACCAACTGGGTCTTTTAGTTTTTGTTTGACATCCATTAATAACAGACTTGCTAGTTATTTGAGAAAACAATGCAGGGCAATGCAAGGGTGCACCTGCACACATGTGCAGTTTCCATGGCAAAAATCCATGAATTGCTCCCTCATCCGCCTTATTCTCCGGGTTTAGTGACCATTTCTTGTTTCAAGCCTAGAAAAAATGGCTCGGCGGAAAGAGATTTGACTCCAACGATGAAATCATCTCACAAACAAATACCTATTTTGATGTCCTCGACACATCTTATTTTTTGGAAGGAATAAAAAAATTGGAGAAACATTAGACAAAGTGTATAGAGCTCAAAGGAGACTACGATGAAAAATAAAATAATTTTTTATCCAAAAACCTGTGTTTCATTCAAAAAGTCAAGGGCTTATTGACCTGCCCTCTTATTATTGCACATTTAGATTCTACTTTCAATTTTAGCATGACTTTGTCATGCAATGAATTCTAAAACAAACCGTTTAGCCACAAATCGGGTTTTATTGAAAAAACGGTTGTCTGAAAAAAATTGAATATCGCACATACCATAAAACTTAGAGGGCTGTTCTTTTATGCTGTTACTCACTATGAAGTGTACCAATGAAATTGTTCTTGAGTTGGGAGAAAAGGCTACGCCAATTTGGAAAGTTACAATCATGGATAGCTTGATTTTTTCAAGTGTAGCATGCTACTTTTTGTGCCATGGAACATGAAATTTAATTATCTTTCAGATGATATAAGGTTGTCTGTATCTGTCTTTGGTAGTTTTCTTTTTATTCCAAAATATCTTATTAATTTGAGTAATGAAAAAAAATAAATATGTATTTATTATAGAGAAAACAATTTTTATAAAATCCAAACGCAAAACAAAATTGTAATAAATGGAAAAGATATGCTACATTCGAACATGTATTAATATTTAGATTACCTTTAAAATCATTCATTTGAACTCCACGCACTATTTTATTGGCTAGAGCGGCATAACGAAACCTCTAAGAGAGGGGGAACTCAACTAGAGGCCACCTAATTTTTTCTCTCGCTAAATTCGGTGGCCCTTTCTTGACCGCCCCAAGTGAGCAGATGACTTGAACCATAAGGAGGAAGGAGCCTTTTCCATCCATCGAAATACGCCACTGTAAGGATAGCAGTTTATCTTACATTGGTGTTCACGCTTCCCGCTTCTAAATTAGTTCAGTCAAGTTAAAGAGACCGCCATGGTGCTCCGACCAAAAGCGGAGTGTCTCATCTCTTTATCTTGACTGCTTTGCCTCCACCGGGCTCTTCAGGTGTCTTTCGTCCACTTGCTTTTTGTTGTGCACTGCGCCGGGTCCTTAGGACCACATGGCATTAGACCGGCTTCTTTGTAGAGGCCACATGTTTTTTAATTGTGGAATCAACCACTGATTCCATCATGGTTTGGCACCGATTTCTTTAGGGAATCAATTTTAGAGGAAATCATTTTTTTTGCAACATTACTGAAATTATCCCCTATATGATACGATAATTCTCAGTGGACCCACGTGGATGGTGGAGTTTTTAGAAACGCATAGCAGTGTGGGTTTGGATCCATTTAGATCGACAACACTGCCCACCAACACAAGATACTGAAATCATTTATAAAAAATTTATTTGGATAAACTTAATTGTATTTTTCTTTTTGTATTTTTTTTAGGTTGCATTAGGCAACCCGAGTTTCTTTTTTTTATTTTATGTATTTTGTTATTCTGTTTTGTTACTTGTTTTTTATTTAAATTTATTGTTTTATTAAAAAGAAAAACCACTCATCATTTGTTCCCGCTTAAGGTAATTTACCATAATTAACCCGATCCTACAATCCCAGGACCTTCATTTCCTTTTAGGTCATTTTAGCCCCGATCTAGAATTGCCAATAGGCGATTTTAGATCCACAAAATTATTCAATTGGTATAATCAAAATGACTTCTTTAAAATTTTTTAAAAGATGTCACATAGTTTTTGACAACTTGTCTATGTTCATATATATTTTTTTTTTTTTTTTTTTATAAAATTCTCTAGATATTTTTATCTGAATAAAAATGACTAATAACTCAAATATTTTTCTTTTTAAAGGGATGCACGTAATTCGAAACTAGGTCGTCTGCAAAAATATTTATTATCCAAACAATTGGTTGATATAAAAAAAAAAGTTCTCTTTTGATGTTTGTGATGTCTGCCCTGAAGACAATTCCCAAATAGTTATTCTTAAGTGCGGACTCGACTGCACATGTGGGTGGGATCGAAAGGTCATTCAACCCAAATATACAAAAAAAAATGCAGCCACTACTGGATCGACACTATTCGTATATCTATGAATATATACACATTCAAAGCCGGAACTCGGCCCATCAATCTAAAAAGCTATTTTCAGAATAATTTAAATTATCTTTTCTCAACTTGTTTTTTACTTTCTCTTACCTCTATATATGTTAATATATATAGAGAGAGAAAGTATTGCGATCATGTCAAAAATTCGATGTCGAGATTTTGATGGATATACATGTTTTGAGGTCCCCTGAGTCCAAAAAAGTGGGTCCCGCAAATTGGTCTGTGTGTGTGTGTGTGTGTGTGTGTGTGTGTGTGTGTGTGTCTGTATGTGTGGACAGATTTTTAGCATGAAGGAGTTGAGCTAGCGGATTGAAATTTTATATTTAACTTAGGTACCTTTGAAGAATCTCAAAATAAGCTTTTGAACAAAATCGGCCAAAAAGTACTAGTACTTTACTGATGTACTTTTTCAGTTTTTTTCGATTTTCTCAAAATTCCCTCCAAGGATTTTTTTTAAAATTTAAAAATCAATTATTTTTTAGATGCTCTTTAAAATGTATATTCTCATTTTGCCGTTGAAACCTTCTGGAGACCACTTTACTCTTGTTCTTTTAGCATGAAGGAATTGAGCTACCGGATTGAAATTTTATATTTAACTTAGGTACCTTCCCACACGCTCAAAATAAGCTTTTGAACAAAATCGGCCAAAAAGTACTAGTACTTTACTGATGTACTTTTTCAGTTTTTTTCGATTTTCTCAAAATTCCCTCCAAGGATTTTTTTAAAATTCAAAAATCAATTATTTTTTAGATGCTCTTTAAAATGTATATTCTCATTTTGCCGTTGAAATCTTCTGGAGACCACTTTACTCTTGTTCTTCATAGGAAAGATAGAAATGGTTGCCATGGTAACGGAATTTAAATCTTTTTCTTTTTATTAGATTAAAAATCAATTATTATTTAAATTCCCATTTATTTGTGTCTTTAATTGCTTAGGAGAAAACATATATATATCTCTCTCTCTCTCACTTGCAAACATTATCGCCTGTCTCTCCGCCTTCTCTCATAGGCCTAATGTTAATTTCCTATAGGGATTTGTATGTTAATTTCGATTCAAAAGGGGGTCCCCTTTGAAACTTTTTAGGCATTTAAAATTTTTTTTTCCAATTCTTATGAAATTTTGTATTTATTTACGATTCTCTATTGTGTATAAAATGTCCAAATATGAGATTAAAATTTTTAAAAATAACCATAGTTTATTTCAAGCAGTCAACATTTAAAATCCAAGTTTGAAACTAAGGTGCTATCGGAAACTAAATATATCTCGACACAAAAAATCTGGTGTGACCAGCACAGTGCGCAACTTTCTCTTACCGAAGGGTAAGAGAAAGTTGTGTGCTGTGCGCCAGTCACACCAGATTTTTTTTTCAACTAATGGCCCATTTATGAATTTACTTACTTCACATTTGAAATATATAAATTTCAATGTTTTTAAATTTAAATCCCTTCGTTTTTTACAACGCTTTTTTCATCATTTTATTGATCTTAAATTTTATTTTTTTCTACATCTTAAGGAATAGGAGCGAAGGTGTTAAGCATGTTTTTCCCGATAAGTTGGCGTAGTGTGTTATAAAAAGTATGCCCAAAAAATCAAGTAATTCAAAAATTTGCCAAGAGATGTCAGAATGGTAGCTAATAATATTTAATGCATTTGGTTGATTTTCATTGATCTTTTAACAATAAATACTTTATAAATGTTATTATATATTATGTCTCTTTTATAAAAGCATAAAAATATATAAATATAGGCCAGATATAGGCTATTAGGGAATCGGCTGTTAGACTAGACTGCCATCTATTGCAAGAATGCTGAACTAATTTGACATTTGATTTTTAAATAAATCATATAAGCTTATTGTAAAAATTTCTTAATTAATATGTGATTAATAATAACAATAAATCAGTTTTAAATTTAAAAAAAATTAAAGATTATTGGGACAGAAGATTTTCTATATTG
>JAKCPI010026844.1:0-13181 GCA_023213315.1 Euborellia annulipes | reverse complement strand
TAGGTGTTTAATATTGATCCATTTTCAATTTCTTTACCCGCACACATCATTAATAATAGATATGATCATAAAAGATCCATGAATTTTAAATATCTTTTAAAATCATCATATATCATACTCAAAGTGACAAAATAATTTTTTAAGCCATCCATATGACAAAACCAAAACTTATTATTCCCATAAATAATTTTTAACTTTGCCCATCAACCGTAGGTTGGCAGGGAAAGTTAATGTAATCGTAAAAAAAATCGAAATTTTTCTGAAGCTGTCAAAATGCGTTTTGAGGTCCCCTGAATCCATTTAAGTAGTTTTTGGAATGATGTCTGTGTGTCTGTCTGTGTGTGTCTGTGTGTGTGTGTGTCTGTGGTAATTTTTTTCGTCAACGAAATCTCAAAAACTATTCATTCAATTGTTTTGAAATTTTGCACCCATAATCTAGGGGTAGAGGCCAAATAACTGAAAAGCTTTTGGTAAACATCGGACCATTAGGGGGGGGGGGGGCTCTAGGGGTGGGGACAAATAATTTTTCTTATATAACCTATAATCTTTTTTATATATTCAGAAACTAGACTTCTTCCCGAGTAAAATGATATATAACATATATAACATCGGACCATCAGGGAGGGGAGCAATATTTTTTTCTTGAATAGTGGATGGGCAAAGTTGTGTCCGACCCTTTATTTTCTTTCATTAGTAAAGTAAACATAAAAAAATAGCGCTTCTATTTTATTAATTTCTTTTTTTTTCAAATCAACTTTATTTTCTGATTTAGATTTGAATATCCGCGACCATACAGGAAACACCCCTTTGCACGTGGCAGTGGAACATGAAGCTCTTGAGGCTGTCGATTTTCTTCTACAATGGTAAGTTCAAAATTTCTCTAGATATGCTCGGAGGGCTTAAATAAATGATCTTATTTTAGTCCAAGCAAGCAAAAATTTATTTCAATTGAATTGGCTAACAATCTATTAAAATAAATAGAGTCCGGCTCTAATGGCTTCGGATGCCGAAAAAGAGCATAAATAAATTAAATAAAAAATATATTATGAAAGAATATTTATAAACCTCGCCAGCAGTGTAGAGAAAGTTCCCAAAGATGCTTGCCTGGTTAGTTGGTTGCCTATCTTTAAGGCGAATATCGATAGAATTGTTTTGTATTTTATTACAATTACCATTACATTTAAACTAATAAATTTTTTTCAGTGGCGTGGATACGAGTATTTTAAACGAGAAACACCAAGCCCCAGTACATTTAGTAACTGAATTAAATAAAGTTACTGTGCTTGAAAGAATGGCACGACATAAGAGTTCTATCGATATTCAACAAGGAGGCGAACATGGAAGAACTGCGTTACATCTTGCGGCTATTTATGATCATGAAGAATGTGCACGAATTTTAGTAAGTAGACCATTATAAAAAAATTCCAATTAATTAATTAAGCAGTAAAACCCTTCCTTTTAGAGGTTATTTATAGTTTATTTATTGTCCAAAGACCCATATCAATCCTCTTGGGATTTTATCCATATAATTTATTAACCAACCAAATCAATAAATTTAGAAAGATTGGATAAAATAAGAATTCAAGATTTTTATAAAATTGAAATCAAACTATAATAAAAAAAAAAAAAAAAAAAAAATATCACGTTGCTCTGCCTCGTGATAACAGTCTATCAAGTAGATTAATGTTATTTTTGTATTCTAATTGAAAATAATAATATTTTACTCGTAATATTCTCATTTTCGAGTTAATTAATTTCATTATCTTCATTAAAGTGTAATATAATTCCCAACCAAATTTCATCATATACTCTATTCTAGTAGTCTATATTATTTATAATAAGTCTCAATCCCAAGGCACAAATTCAACTTTAATTATTTTCTGAAAAATAGTATCAAATTCTTAAAAAATTGCATTTTCAAAATTAAGTTTTTCTTCTCTGTAATTACTAAAATTAAATAATTATAAATATTAATATAATATAAATAAATAATGATTCCTTCAATCAATTAAAAATACCGAGCCCGCGACTTTTGGTATACGAGGTTAGCACGCTAACCCCAACATCAAGCCCTTTTCTTCTTAATTATGAAAAGAAAATTATTATTATTCCAATTCAGTGCCTGCTTGAGGATTTGTTTACATTCATAGAATATACAAATGCAAAGAATACATAAATATTTCTCTATACATTTCCTATGGAGAAATCGTAACTTTAGGAATTAATAACTCAAAAAGTTATATGAATTTCGGGATGAAAATAATTTTCCTGTAATTTCTAGAATATCCTTTTTAAGCATAAAAAATTTTGTTTCGATATTCCAACTGGAAGAAGCTAGTATAAATAGATTTCTTTGTTAACAATTTCATCCCCTACTTAACCTAAAACCCTCTCATTCCCAGTAGCTTTAATTTTCCAAGCGTTCTACTAACCTTTTTATAAGAAAATTTTTTTTAGAATGGCATATCAAATTTGGCGTATTCATTTTATCTTTTTAGATTACTGAATTTGGTGCTTGCCCTCGGAAATCCTGTAATAATGGCTATTACCCAATCCACGAAGCAGCCAAGAATGCCTCGTCCAAAACAATGGAGGTGTTTCTGCAATGGGGAGAAGCTCGAGGCTGTCCTCGAGAGGAGATGATTTCGTTCTACGATAGTGAGGGCAATGTCCCTCTGCATTCAGCTGTCCATGGAGGAGATATCAAAGCTGTTGAATTATGTTTGAAAAATGGAGCTAAAATATCGACACAGCAGCATGATCTCTCAACCCCTGTTCATTTAGCTTGTGCCCAAGGGGCTGTTGAAATTGTTCGTTTAATGTTTGGTCTTCAACCAGCTGAAAAGATACAGTGTTTAGCTTCTTGTGATGTTCAACGAATGACGCCATTACATTGTGCTGCTATGTTCGATCACCCGGATATTGTCGAATATCTAATTGCTGAAGTAAGTTAAAACTTTAACATATCTCAACTTTTTAATTAACCTTGATTTATTTCTTAAAAGGGTGCTGACATCAATCCAATTGATAAAGAGCGACGTTCTCCACTTCTCTTAGCGGCTTCAAGGGGAGGATGGAGAACTGTTTTGGTATTAATCCGCCTCGGTGCGGATATCCACCTCAAAGATTCGAACCATCGAAATGTTTTACATTTGGTCGTAATGAATGGGGGCCGTCTTGAAGAATTTGCGCAAGAAGTCATTAAGGTATACTATTTTTGTTTAAAACTCATTAAGAATAAAGCCGAAAAAAAAATAGAAATTATTTTCTAAATTCATTATTTATAAAGTGGAAACCTGTTGTACAACATTCGCGTCACAGGCTACTACAACATTATATCATCACAGTTCAGGTTAGAAAAATTACAATTTTGTTTTAATATTTTTTGAAATACAATTTTCAAGCACACATGTAAATAACACAATTTTAGGAATCTGACATGTAATTATTTGCACAAAACAAAATACTAAGCACATATTTTTTAACTGCAGGTACTCTACACTTAGAATACGGTCACACGGGAATACTTTGATCGACACTAACATAGAAAATACAGAGACATTTAGCGTTTTATTTTTTTTTTGTTGTAAAATTACAATCGGCGCCTTTAAAGCCTGGTATGCTCGAGAGTGAAGCCTTGAACTTAGTCAACCAAACCAATATTTTTAAAATAAATCAATCTCTTCTTGTTTCTACTGAAACTGAAGGAGACAACACTTTCAACATCTAAGTATTTTGGTTGCCTAAGCTCAAAGCCTCACTCTAGAGCCGACTGTACACAAGGGCTGATGAGAAATAGTTTTGTGTCTTATAAATTTTTACGTGTTTTTTTCGTCCTTACTCCTATAAATTTCAATTATAGGTCAATTAGACATAGGCAACAACAACTTTTGTTTTATGTCTTTGAGAAGAATTTTATGGCAAAACTTTTGAACAATATTTGTTTTACGAAACTTGAAGATTGAAGGGGTAATTTTGATATAGAGATATTTGTGTTTTCTCCAACAAAATATAATTTTTTATTGTTCTATAAACATGCCACGCTTTTTATTTTTGTAATGTTTCGTGTTATGGATTGATTAATTGATTTAGACTTTCACGATTATTGCTATTAGAAATTTGGCATAAACCACAATTAGCAGCCGAAACGTTGTATTATATTATAATTAATAACACAATTTATATTATTATTTGCTAAAATAAACCACCATAGGGAAAAATTAAAAACACTAGGTCACAAGTAGTCATACATAATTGTCACATCATTTCAGGGGCGTATATACCAGTACCAGTTTTTCGGGGGGGGGGGGGGGCGAAATCATTTTTATATATCCCCCCCCCCCATACATAAAAAGATTTTAAGAATACCGAATATACCTCAGCCCCGAGGGGCCGGGGCCTTCCTCTCAAAGACAAATTTTTACTTTCTCTTACCCTATATATTATTAATTTTTTTTTTAATCCAAATTTTTTCTGATTTTACCTGAGCTCCAAGGGGCCCAGCCCCCTAAACTTTTATTAAAAAATTGCTTATATATTAATATATTTCATTTCTTTTATTTATGCCACGCACTTTTTCAAACAAAAATATAGATATTGGCTATATATATACCTGTATATATGTATATAGATTCGAAAAATTTCGGGGGGGGGGGGGGGGGCCCTCCATTATATACGCCCTTGCATCATTTATTATAGTAAAATTCCCCCATTTCTACGTAGATATTAATGGAAATTATATTTAATTTTTCTAACTATATTGGATGAGTTTCCTTTCATATTTAATTATAAAATCAAAGAATCCCCACAGAGTAAATTGATCACATTTTATTTATTTTTTTTTTTTTTCAAAAAGTACTTTACGTTTTCAGATAATATAAAGAAGGCAAAGCCGATTTCTTTATATTTTTATTCCATTTTTAACGTAAAAGGTACAGAGGAAAAGTGTAAATTTATCAAAGTTTTCCCATTTGGCGGTATAGATAAAAATACGAACTAGCCTTAATTTTTTTAATTTTTTGATAAGCTTATTATCAAGGTTGAGGTGCAGTGTTATAATTTTAAATTAATCTTAGGATTTAGTTGAAAGCATTTTAGGTGAAAATCCATCAGCCTCCTTTTTGGGAAGGAAACAGGAACCATTAGCAGTATAATCCTTGTTGAAACTTCAAAATAGCCTGGCATTTAAATTAAAATTAATTGAATTCGTTAATGAAAAAGTATTGAATTATAATTCACAACTCTAAATTATAATTAACAGCATTTAAGGATAATTTTAACCAGTATATTTATAATTTCCCATTTGAAATTTCGTTTTTTATCATTTTGAAGTATATTTCATAACGCTTGGTTTTGTTTAAATTTATATTGTATATATTATATTTTATTATTAATAATAATTATATAAATTAAAATTTTATGGAAATTTCTTCTTCTTTTAGGCTCAATCTAAAACAAGTTTAGAACGTCTCCTAAATGAGAAAGATAGCACCGGATGTTCACCTTTACATTATGCAAGTCGTGAAGGACACATACGAAGTTTGGAGAATCTCATTCGTTTAGGAGCCTGCATTAATCTTAAAAACAATAACAACCAAAGCCCTTTACATTTTGCTGCCAGGTAAATATAACTTTTTACTCGTCGTTGGTGTGATGATTTATTTAAAAAACCTCGTCCCAGAATTAATTAAAAATTACAATATTTTTTTTAAATAAATGTGTTATTACATCAAGAATTCAAATATTTTCTAATTTACCTTTAATTTATTTTCAGATATGGCCGCTACAATACCGTTCGTCAATTATTGAACTCTGAAAAAGGAACTTTTATAATAAATGAAAGCGATGGAGAAGGTCTGACACCTTTACATATTGCCTCACAACAAGGTAATTTACAAATTGTTAACAAAAAGTATCCTTGAGAGGAGTGCAGATGCAGCCAAAAAGAAATTATTCTGAATACTATAGCCATTTTCCGGAGAAGTTTCTGTGCATTTATTGGTCTCGAAAAACCGTTAGTAGCCGATTCAGAAGCTGGTTACTCTAGGCGGCAAAAGATGGCGTTAGTTTTGCCCATAGGGAAACAAGAATTTTATTCCATTTCTTTTAAAAGTTTCCAGCTAATTAATCAAAGGCAAAAAATTAATTATTTTTTAACCAAAAGATTACTAATTTAATGACAATTAAACATGTATATTGTTGAACGGACATACACTGTGTAACAATATACATGTTTAATTGTCAACAATTCAAAACATATCGCTCATTTGCTGCAATATCGTCTTAATTCAAAAATCGCATTATTAAGGACAAGAAAAAAAAGCTCTATTATAATATCTAATTTTTTTAAAATCGCAAATTTTCTCAAAACCGAAACATTTCAGTTAAAAAAAAAGCTTTGTGGAAGGGTTACCAGATATTTTCGATAATAAAGAATTAATTTCTATTCCATAACTTACATCTTTAAATCGAATTTATACATAAATGTGTTAGAATTTTATTTTGTTTTTGATCTCCTGAAAAAAAAAACGTAAAAATAAAAAGTTATGACACTCTCGCAGCAAATATGTAGGCTAACTCTGAGCATAAAAAAAAACAATTAAAGGACTGATAATGGGACACCGAAACGTCTCCGGGAAATTGTTATAGCATTCAGAATAATTCTTTTTGGCTGTCTGTGCCCTTCCTCTCAACGTTATCATCACGTTTAATTAAAAATTATTCTTTTTATCTGAATATTTATTTCAGGGCACACTCGTGTTGTTCAGTTATTGTTAAATCGTGGCGCATTATTACACCGGGACCACAATGGCAGAACTCCATTGCATTTGGCTGCTATGTCTGGTTACACACAGACTATGGAATTATTGCACTCAGTCCATTCTCATTTATTAGACCAATGCGATAAAGATGGCGTAAGTTGAATTTTAATAGGCCAAATGAAAGGGTTCAAGTTAGCGACGGCACTTTTATTCTTTCCAGAATACCGCTCTTCATTTAGCCACCATGGAAAATAAACCGAATGCAATTGCTTTATTATTATCATTGGATTGCAAGTTAACGTATAATCAATTAGATATGAGCGCGATTGATTATGCGATTTATTATAAATTCCCTGAAGCGGCTCTCGCAATGGTCACACATGAAGAAAGGTAACTATCATAATTTATTCAATTAGTAACTCTAATTGATGAACAAATACATTTTTTAGGGCTCAAGAAGTCATGGCATTAAAATCCGATAAACACCCCTGTGTTATATTAGCGCTAATTGCATCCATGCCACGGGTTTTTGAAGCTGTCCAAGATAAATGCATCACTAAAGCCAATTGCAAAAAAGATTCTAAATCTTTTTATGTGAGTACCATTTTTAAATACATATTTTTATAAAAACTTCTTTTTGATCAAATAAAAATTTCTCTGGTCGATAAGGTTTTCTTCACAAGAAATCTGATTAGGGAATCTAGTAAATTTTTTTTTATACTGAATTCAGATATGTAGTAATGGTGAAAAATAAATTTAATAGAAAATGTGTTCTAAAACGGCCCTTATTTGAATTTTCAAGATTTTTTAACGCGAAACCCCGTAAAAATATGTAGATAGTTATAATACATATAAATTTTAAGTTTGAGTCCGATCGGAAGTCAGACGTAAGGTAGGGTAGGTCAGGTAGACGTAACGCAAACGGCTAAAAGTTTAGAAAAATTGAAATTTTTGAGTTTTTTTACTTTAGACATTCCTAATACAACTTTAGGTATTCCTGAATGGAAAACAAACATATTTACGATATTCTATAGTTCTTAAGCTTTCTAAAAATTATTTAATCGTGAAAATCTGTTAATAATTAACGAAATAGTTATCAATAGGATAAAAAAAAAAACAATCTGGCTGCCTACCTTTTAGGCGCTTTTCTCTCCGACAATAGAACGGGAATAATCAGGAGAAAAAAGAAGAAGAGTTCAAAATTTCATTAATAATTAACAGATGTTCGCTTGAGTCGGAGCAAGTGCACAGTGCTTGATAACGGCTGCAGAATAAGCAGTTGAAACGTTGTACAGTATTTATATATTTTTAATAAATATTTAATACAAAAATGTGGTCTATAATTAAAAATTCTCCTAATAATAATTAACAGATGCTTACGAATTAATGATTTTTAGAAAGCCAAAGAACTATAGAACATTGTAAATATATGTTTTTTGAATTTAGTGATGGTAAAAATTGCATTAGGGATGTCCAAAGCAAAAAGATCTCAAAAAATTCGATTTTTCTAAATTAAGACGTTTGTCTCAAGCCTTACCCCTTTAATTGGCAGAGGAGGGGAAATTATAAATCCTGAACCTCCCTCCCCTCATTCCCTCTTAAAAATCTGTCGGTACGCCTATGGCTAGACTCATTTTTTTGACAGTCGTTCTAAATTATATTTTTTTTCATTTTAGATTAAATTTTGGGCACTAGATTATTTTATAATCACCTCTTTATTTATTTTGAATTCCACATTATTTTTTTTTAGAATAAGTCTAAAATTTACACTGCAGTTATCAAGTTGAAATTCTACAAATATTTGCAATCTTTTTTTTTTTTTTAACTTGTTTACATGTCAGTTTGTCATCCTTTTTGTCCTTCTCGAAATATTTACTTACACTTTTTTTAGGACTAGCTACATCTATGTATATATCTAATGCAGCAATACCTCTAAACTATTCACCGGTCTCTTTAAAATCGAGTAACCAAACTGGTAGGACAATTAATTCCAAGCAAAATTAAGAAAAAAAATTTCTACTGAAAAAAACTTTTTTTTTTAAATTTAAAACTGGGATATGCGGTGTATTGCTGTATTTTTCTTCCTTTATCTTTCTCTTCTTTCTTTCTGTTCTAATATACAATAAATTTATTAGCTATGCGTTACTCTTGCTAAAACCATTAATTGTTAGAAAATTCAAAAAATTTTATTTTATTTATTTATAATATACTGAACATAGTCTACTTGAAGTTTGTAGTTCTCGTAGACAAATTAGACTTGATAAATTAATTTAATTTCCTGGTCAATAAATGGGACTTTAAATTTTTTTTTGTGTTTTAAATAGATGTATTACCTTCCCTTTATTAGGAGGGTAATCCGCCTATATTTTTCCCATTGGTGAACAGCATATTCATGGTTTTGGTATAAAAGTGACATGAAATTAATTTTATTAGGAGTATTCGTGATCTTGCGTTTTGTCCTAAATGTCCTAAATCGTAAACAGTTTAGCACAAAAGTTAACGAACGGACCAAAAATAAATTTGTCCTATGTCGTATTTGATGACTATCGGTGAGATCGAACAACATTCATAACCTAATAAAAGTCTTTTTCTTTTTAAAATTGTCTCACATATCTCATTCATTTTTATTTTTAAATAAATAAATATGAGAAACAAACAAAACAACACACTAAACACTTGAAAACAAAACACAAACTGCACAAACACTTTTTAGGTTAGAAAAACTTTGACATTTCTAAAGGCGGGAATCGATTTACAACATACGACACCGATATAACAGACCTGTGGCCGTCGTATGTACTATTTAGCAATACGAGAGGTAAATGTCTTAAGTCGTATTCTCAAATAAGACATAGGAGACTTTCAAGACGATAGGACGTCGTATATTCAAGATCATGAATACCCCTATTATCTATTAGGATATTATTTAATAAAATACTCTTTTAACACTCTGCTTTTGCTTTTTTTTGATCAACCTAATGACGGTGATGATAATTAACACTCACTTGCTGCTGCCTGATATTTCCTCACCCTTCTACACCTTCTCACTTGGTGCTACTACAGATAAAATACAGCTTCACATGTCTACAATGTCCCGCGATGTACGCTCAAATGGACCAACGAACTGGCGAAGTTCTCATCATATCGAAACCGATTCCATTACCTGCACTCAATGTAAGTTTGTCTTTTCTGATGCACTCAACTCAATGCATGATTTGTTTGACTTGCTTAATTTTGCTCAGTTTGTTGTTTATTTTCTCTCTTTTTGTTTTTGTGTCTGCTCATTAAATTAGAAATGTTAAAAAGCTATCCAACAAAAAACAGGTCAAATACAACTTCGTCGCCTTTCAATATACGCCTGAACAAACGAGAAAGATGAGACTCATTCTGAATGATCCAAATTGGCGTCAACCACCTCTTATTGTGTTGAATGTAAGTTCAAAACGACCTTCATTAGTGTACTCTACAGCAACGAAAACTATTTAATTTAAAATTTTATATTAATACAGTGCGCGTCAGAAAAAACGTAACATTTTAACTGATCTTAATCTATCTAAGTAACATTTGATATTTGACATTTCTGAGTAAATTTACACAAATACAAATCATTTTAATCAATTAAATACAATTTAAAATTAAATAAAGAAAAATTTTAATTTGAGGAACAAATGAAAAAAAATCTCGATATGTTTTGTTGGATATTAATTAAAAATTTTGTTTTTAGAATTTCCATTTAAATAGACAGAGAAAAATTGAAATGGAAAGATTATTTTAATTTGGATTTAATAAAAAAATTTCGACATTTTTGTCTTTGTTTTATTTAAATTGTATTAAATAGATTAAAATGATTTGTATTTGTATTAAATTTACTTAGAAATGTGTAAGATATTTTACATTAAATGTTCATTAATGTAGATTAGAACAGGTCTTTTTAAAAAGAAACAAATTGTTACGTTTTTTTTTGACGCGCAGTGTATAAAGATCATCTTTAGCTAGGTCATAATAATATTTTGTTATAAAGAAGGTAAATAAATTTTCACTTTTATTTAGATAAAAAATAAATTGCTTTTATTAAAGTTGGTGCATGAAATTTATTTATGATAATAAGTGAAGGAGCAGGAAGTAGGCCTCTCGAAATGAAACTCAAGAGTAGTGGAGACAGTTTTGGCTTTAATTAAATAACGCCATAAAGCCGAAACTGTCTCCACTACTCTTGAGGTTGGTTCATTTCGTAGAGGTCTACTTCCTGGCTGCCTGCTCCTTCACCTATTGTTGAAACAGTCACTTCACAAATTGTCATCCATTTATGATTTTATTTAAAAATAGAATATAAATGTTAAATGTTTCATATGTTCTCTGTATTATTGAATTTATTAATGCAATCCCCGGAATACATTCAGAATACTCTAAGGCTGAAAGAATAGAATCGGTCTCTCAGAGAACGCATCATTTGCGACAATTCCTCTAAGAGATTGTTGGTAGGCTTATCTTTTTGTAGAAATTATGTTGTTTTTTTATTTTGCTTTCGATGGTGTAAAATTTATTTTATAATAATTCAAATATTTTTAATCAGGGCTGCCGAGAGGATTATCGTGCCCTATTGTTACTGGCCCCTACTCCCTTTTCCCAAAAAGAGTTTAAAATTAAAAATAAACATTTCATTTTCTCTTTTGGGGTCAGGTAGGGAAGTTATAACTAGGGCTCGAATTTATAGGCACTAAAAATCTTTAAAATAGGCAGGCAACTAAGCACTAAAAATTATTAAAATAGGCACTTAAAAAGGCATTTATTGTAAAAATAGGCACTTAAAAGGCATTATTTAAGAAATAATATAAAAAATTTAAAAAATTGATGTCTTATTTTTGGTAATCTGGTGTGACTGGTCGCACAGCACACAATTTTTTCTTAATTTCGGTAATTTAAAGGCGCATTCTGTACTTGTTTGCCAGAATACAAATACAAATCAAATTTTTAAGTACTAATTTTTAAAATTTTACATTAAAAATAATTTTTTTTTTTTTTTTTTGAAAAAAAGTTTTTTTTTTTTTCAAATCTCGGGAGGGGGGGGGGTAATTACCCCTTTACCCCCCTCCCCCTTGAAATATTTTCTTGATAATTCAAAAAAATTTTAAATTTAGGCTGTGTATAGCTCGTAAAAAATTGAAATTGGCTATTTGAACTTAAAATAGGCACTAAAAAAGGCATTTATAGATGAAATAGGCATTAAAACCCAAAATCGGCCAAAATAGGCATTATAGGCACTAATAAATGCCTCTTATTTTATTCAAAATTTCATGAAACGTATACATATCATATTGGTCTATATCAGTGGTTCCCAACCTTTTTTGAGCCATCGCCCCTTTCTGGAGGTTGACTAACACCTATCGCCCCCCTTTACATTTTCAATGTATGCCTAATTTTAATTTGAAGTAAAGTGTAAATAATAAAGCAGTTTTATTATTTTAAACAATTTTATTACCTTAGGTCTATATACAGGGCCGCAGACAGACTTGACGGGCCCCGGGGCTACTTAATAATACGGCCCCCACCCCCAAAAAAAAAAGTTAAAGTTTTCTTTTTACAACGCTTTTATTAACTTGCTTTCCTGGTTTTCCGACAAATTTGCAAATCGAAATTACGACCAGTTCTAGTTAATCTAGAGCTTTGAAATTTTATACACATATGTAACTCCCGTGACAATGCAATATTTGATATGTCTCATCTTTGTAGGTGAATTAATTACAAAATGGCGGCCGATTAAAAAAAGTGGGGGGATGTTTTATAATCAAAATTTCTCCTATTTATAATTAATTTAGAGTTTTGAGCATTGGCAGAGGTGTTAAATAGACTTTACTCTACAAAATGTGCTAGTCAAAATAATTAAAAATTAATTAAATTCAGATTAGCGGCCAATTAATCACATTTCCATTGTTCGGTCCGACAAAGTTAGCGATTGAAATTACGACCAGTTCTAGTTAATCTAGAGCTTTGAAATTTTATACACATATGTAACTCCCGTGACAATGCAATATTTGATATGTCTCATCTTTGTAGGTCAATTAATTTCCAAATGGCGGCCGATCAAAAAAAGTGGGGGTAAAATTTTATAATCAAAATTTCTCCTATTTATAATTAAGTTAGAGTTTCGAACATTGTCAGAGGTGTTAAATAGACTTTGCACTACAAAATGTGCTATTCAAAATAATTAAAAATTAATTAAATTCAGATTAGCGGCCAATTAATCAATTTCCATTGTTTGGGCCGACAAAGTTGCGGATTGAAATTACGACCAGTTCTAGTTAATCTAGAGCTTTGAAATTTTATACACATATGTAACTCCCGTGACAATGCAATATTTGATATGTCTCATCTTTGTAGGTGAATTAATTACAAAATGGCGGCCGATCAAAAAAAGTGGGG
>JAKCPI010026843.1:0-18131 GCA_023213315.1 Euborellia annulipes | reverse complement strand
TTTTTTTAAGCTTTATTCTCTCATTTCAGGGTCAGTATAACGATATAGATAGGAGGAAAAGGTAATAGAAGAAATGTCAACCTTGGCCCCTATACCCGTATAATAAAAAAACTTCGTATTTGCTAATTCACGTATTCACCCAGTTGGGGGGTGGTCCCGAATAATTTTATTTCTGGGAGCACAGGAATACAAATAATTAAATATTGTATAATATCTATTTAATTTTTTTTTTTTTTACGGATAATTAGGAGAGATATCATGTTTTTTTTTTTTTTGGTTTTCTGAAGATTTTTGTAGAAACTTCAGCAAATAAAAAAACTGGTGTGATTGGTCGCACAGAACGCAATTTTTAATAACTTCATAATTTAATTTCATTAGGTTATTTGAAAAGTCGAATAGAAATATTATATACCGTATAATAGATAATACAGCTAAATATAAATGGCAAACTAATAATTTTAGAATAGTTGGAATTTTTAATGAATAAGTCAAACAAGCTGAACAACCTTGTAGAGGACGCCACACGTGAAAACAAGTGAAGTCATTGCAAAAGAATGAAAAGGAGTTCTACTAAAGTACGTACGTCATCGGAGCGAAAATCATTGAGCTCTTGAGAGAGGGGGATAGGTATCTAGGTAGCCAGCTAACTAAAGGAAGAAATCTTGAAATTTCCGGATTTAAACAACAATTTCGAATTATTTTCCTTATAGTGACAACACTTGCGTGCAGTGGGTAGACGATTATATCACCTCAAAAGATGAGTTAATCCGATGAGAGATCAAGCTTATTAGAAAAGTACAAAATATAGTCGGAAACTAAACCAATTAATTAAGTTAATGTAAAAATTATTAAAAATAATATCTATAAAAGTAAAAAATGACTCGAAATAATAATACCACCTAATACTGTGATTTAAGGAGAAAAAATTACCGAATGATTTGGTAAAGACCTTTTGCGCCTATGGAATATGCAACATTTCATTCATTTAATCATGATTTTTATCAATAGAAATTCAAGTATGGTATAGGGACTTATTTGATGGTAGGCAATTTGAAATAAAGACGTGGAAGGGAAAAGAATAGACTTTATTATTAACACGATAGATCTTTTCGACGTTTCGGTATTCTGACATTCATCTCTCAGAAAAAAAGATTTCGGAAAATAAATCAAATTTTATTATTTGTAATTAGAGCGTCTAATCACGTGTCAAGTATTCTCTCAAGTAAAAAGCATCTCTTCTATTTGACCAGGCCCTGATGAAAGAAGAAGACAAGGCCGAAAAGTTTAAAAAACAAAGCTAGATAGAAGAAAAACCAAATGATATCTTTTACTTAATTTTAACCTGGCTGACATTTTTCATTTAATCAGGCAATCAGCAGAGAAAGGTCTGGAGAAAATTTAGGAAGAGGAAAATTTTGTCATAAAATCACGAAAAAATATTCCAGAAGATGGTAAGGTCATTATTTGGCAAATCCGAGGTGAATTGTCTCATTAATTACCTTAGTCTTCCAAATAAATAATTACCTAATCAACTTAAAATACTCTACTTCTTCTGTCCTCGCCTTATTCCCGCGATGCGGGGTCGGCGGGACCTTACTTTTTCCCTCCAACCCTATCACTCGTTTTTGCGACCGGAAAAAATAGGACAGGCCGGCCGGTCGCACGGTCTGACGCCTGTTGAAAAGAGCAAGGAAGAGACAGACATACAAAGAACTGAAGGGCTGCCTGTCCCAGCTCGGGCAGCTCGTGGTCGCCAACCACGTACCCACAAATGTGGGCCCCTGAGCGAAATCAACTTAAAATACTAAAAAATCATAATTATTTTTATTAGGATATCACTGAAAATCAAATTTTATATTTTATATCGGCGAAATTTTAAAAATAAGCCTAAATCGGGATATAAATTTATTAAATAGACTTGTTAGATAAAATACATTGAGAAATTAAAAAAATTTTCACGTATTTTAAATTGATCAACTTAAAAAGTCACTAAACCAGAAATGTACTTTTTAATTCATACAGTCACACCCAGGAGTTAGTTTTATGAGTGTCTTTTATTGATTGGTAAAGTTGACTATTTAATTGTCTGATATAGAGGGGTCAGCCCTAATAAAAAAAAAAAAATGATATTGGTTAGCTCTCTCACTTCTCCTCCCCCCTCATCCCAAAAATATTTAATTTTATCTCCAAGATAATAGAAATTAAGACATTAAGACATAAATGCTCAGTAGAGTAATGAATATAATTAGACCAAAAATCTAAAGATTCCTCCTCAAAGATTTGAATCTCACTTCAAAAATAAAATAATCATCTGGTTAAACTGTAAGTTAAAAACCATCAAAGTTTATTTTACGTAATCGTAGCCTTCTTAATATCAAATTTCAAGATTTAAGAAATTTTTCTTATTTTGATAGTGAATCTATTTATATGAAATGATGGTCTCATCATCGTTATTACTCCACTTTCTCTCTCTCTACATACCTTCCTACATACATAGAAATGATATTCACGCACACCCTACCCCAAATATCGATTATATCACTCACTCACTCATTCACAATCTCTTGAATCAAGTGAGTGAGTGAGTTAATATTTGCTCCATGAATATGATGAGTCAGTGCATTATAATGAATGGGTTAGAAACGGAATATATCATTAAATGAAATATTTATCAAGTTAAATTGCATTTAAATAAGAAAAAATAATTGAATAAAATTTCTTGATTTTAACCTTTACTATTCTTCTAAATCAAAGTATTATTATTATTATTATTATTATTATAAATTATTATAGTACTACTACAGTTAATTCTAATAGATGACTATAATAAAATTATAATAGATTATAGTGATTTTAATGCAAACAATTGCAAAGTCGAATGATTTATATATATTATATACTTTTACAAATTTAATTCGATTTTAAGAAAAAAATTCATACTAGGACAAAATCAATAAGGAGGTGCCATCTAATGAATAATTTAAGAACTTAGTTGATTGGTCTTTTTAATAGATTGCTCTATATTATTTTAATATCAATTCTGCTATGGACACAGAGCGGTCATCAGCTTAGAGAAGGCACCTCCGTTATGTATAACGCCCCTAAGGCATTTGATATAAATAGACAAAGCCCACCTAATATATCCTGTGAGTACTTTCTAAAAAAACAAAATTATTTCAAAAAACTGTATTATGTAATTTTCATCTTTGTTTATATTTTTGTAAATTAAATTTTAAAGCGCGGCACTGAAGATGATGTGTGTTCTACGCATCGAAATATCTGCCAAATAAAAGGACGTCAGGTGGAGCTATAAATTTGCTGGTTATTACTCTCCAACCCCTTTACTCTACTCATCCCAGCCTGATATTCAAACTAAGAATATAAATACTCCATGTTTATAAATTTTACATCTTTAAATACAATGTACTTTTCTTTCGGAAAATAATATTATATAACAATATTTCGATACAAAAAATCTGGTGTGACAAGCACGGAACACAGTTGTCAATTACCAAAGATATGAGAAAATTGTGTGCTGTGCGACCAGTTGGGCCTTATTAGAAATATCATTTTTCAATTTTGTGACGACACTGCTTTGTTTTTTATATAATTATATGTAAAATTTGTTTTTATGTTGATAGTAAATACAGTATGTTGTTTATTTCAGATTTCGTATGTGTGTAATTCAGGGAACGTTGTTATCGCACTTATAAAGGCAAAACAAACAATCAAATCAGTAGTCAAGGGCGATTACATATATAGAAAAAAATATTAAAAAAAGCGATTGCTTTGACGTCACACCTGGATTACGCAAATGCAATGCATGTGGCGAGGTGTTATTTTCGAGCCTATCTATTAGGGTCTATTAACGAAAAAGTTACAGGGTTGTGACGTCATCTGAGGCGCAATTACTCAAGAGTTCTCTCCTCATTCCAATCAAGGTGTATTAACGACCTTTGGATTTGGATGATTTTATGAATTTTAGAGAATTTATGACTTTGCTCGAGATGGTTTTTCATCTCAACCAAAAGTGATAAAATATTAGCGCCATTTTATATGATGTGAGCTGGTTAAGAAAATAACTAATTTTCAAAGACTTTCTGATAAATATCGTCAAAGAGTAATAAAGATATCTCTTTATGTTTGTTATTAATTTCAAAAGAAAGTATCGAAGAATAAAATATGTTTGAGATTATTCAGAACACAAAAACAATTATTTTAGACTAATAATTAAATCCGAAATATATAAAAATAGAGCAAAAAATTGACCGATGATTTTATTTAAGCCATTTTGATACCAAATGGCTTAAATAAGAATGCCTGGACCCTAATAGATATATTTTAAAATAACGGTTATCGGAAAAAGTCTTATATGGCTTAAGTTGCCGAAAAGACAGTGTAGTGTGTATGTGTCTATGCGTGAGTGAGAATGGGAAAAAAGAGTGAGTGTTTAAAAAAAAGAGCAAAAAATTAATTAATTGTTACAGTAATCCAGAGCTAAAATATTTTCAGGCATTTGTTTTTTAATTCGTTTTAAGGTCTTTTTCCGCATCGGAGGCCACTATTTCTATTTCCCTATTTATTTCAATTGATTGGTATCCGAGTATTTTGCTTATACAGAGCACGATACTCCATGTCATCGTATAATATTTACTGATATAGGTTATTAACTTCCAAGTATCATGTTATATATCCCTAGGGACAATCGGACTACCAATCAAAGGTAGTTGAGTTTGAGTTGAGTGGAGTTTGATTATAATCAAAATAAATAAAAATTGTATCGTTCAGAACGAGAGGAGAATTCTTGATCCCTAGTACATCTCTGGGGCTCCAAACTCCTGATTCTAACTCCTTTTAAAATTTTTTTATTAACTACTTCTCAGGCTTGGGGTCCCAAGCGAGAAATTTTTTAAATTGAATAAAGAAAAGGTTTAAAAAAAAACCTTAAAAAATTTTTATTTAGGTGGCATTGAATCTTTATTAAAGTAAAGTAATTCTTGCCGAGGGTTCGCATCCTGTCCCATGTGAAAAAATGTATATCAATTAAATTGAATTCCAATCAATTGAAATAAATAGGGTCTACATGGCCTCAGATGCCAAAAAGGACCTTAAAAAAAAATCTCTTGTAAATGTAGAGTAAATTACTGAATATTAAAAGTATAAGAAAGAAACTGAATTAATCACACTAAAAAAATATACTTCAGAGAATTTCAAACGCTCATTTTCCAAAATTTAATTGTTTAGTTGCATAAAAGACAAAAGAAAAGAAATCTAACTAAAAATCCAATTGCACATATATAATACTGTATATATATTTTCCTTCCAAAATGCATAATTTATTTATTAAAATTTTTGCATTTCCATTATTTCCCTTATTAGTATTTTTTTTCTCTCTGACCTATACGGAATGTGTGTTTCTTTCTTGACCTTTTCGAAGGCATTCTTTTTTTTCTCTCTCTCTTTTCACTATGCATGCAAGAATTATTATATACCGGTTCATTTGAAATAGGTTGAAGTTGAAAAATTCATTACTTTAATGGCTAGTATTGTTTAGAAAGAAGAGAAGAATATATTATTATACAAAAGATATCATTACTTGAATAATTAAATTCAACAACAAATAATATTAAAAAAAATAAATTTCATCCATTTTCGAGATATTCAACAATACTTCAAAGTATTGAAAAAAAAATCAACATCTGGCTGATCAGAAATAAATAAAAAAAATATCCATCTATCAATGTCAGTCAGTTGGCAAAAATTCAAATCTTTTTTTTTTGGAATATCAATGAGGAATATGATAGAAAAAAAAAACAATTCAACAGAACCGGTAATTTTTATTTTTATTTCAATTTAAAGTGTGTTAATATTTCGTTAATTGATTCTTTTCAAGGTTGTATCCTCGTTGCTTATGCACTGGTTAATATATAGAACCGGAGTATTAATATTAATGAAATGTTAATCCTATAAGCAAATGAAATACGGTCTTAGGATTTTTTATTAAATTAAAGCCACTCCTCTCCTCTTTAATTGTTACATTGTAATTTTAATACCTTGATCCATTCTCTTTTTAATCGCAAGCATTGATCTTAATGAATTATTTTTTTATCGGTATTTGCCTACAGGTGTGGTCATCACCCTCTGCTCTTTTAAATTCCAAATATTCGAGGGTGGATTTCTAGTGGGGCGTGGCCTCCGAGGACAAAGACCCCTCAAACTCATTAATTAAGGGTTATATACTCAGGTAATGATTTTGACAACGTTTTTAGAAAATTAAATCAGGGGAAAATATATTAATAATGTCAAATTTAATTTCAAAATAAATGGCATGAAGTATGTTTTCAGTACTTGAATATTTATCATGGATCCATTTAGAGCCAAGTGTATGTCATTCCGCCCCCATTCTAAAAGTATAATTCCAGTTGAATTTCGGAATGAAAATTTATATTTAGCAAGAGATGAGTATTTTTTTAAATTCAAGTGGAGAAAAATGGAGGTTCATATCATCATAATATAATAATAAAAAAAATTCAAACAAGCCTCGAAAGAGTAGTGGTATTTTTTCGGCTCATAATATTAATTAATTAATTAATTAATAACATATTAAAATAATTCATTTATATTAATATAATATTTAAATGTTCAAATGATGACTAGTCTCTATATTTAGATTACTCTTATATATTATATAGGTAGATGATAAAGAACGAGCATTATTAGCAAGTAAAATTTAAAGCTCTGAGTCAATGGAGAATTACGAATCCAAAGTGCGATTAGTCAAACGATATTAATAAAAAATATAATTTCGTATTGACTAGTTGACAATCAAAAATTATTATAACTAAATAATTAAATGATTGATATAAATTTGTATTTTTACTTTCTCTTACCTATGTATATATGTAATATGATATATAGTGAGAAAGTATTGGATTCATGTCAAATATTCGATGTCGAGATTTTGATGGATATACACGTTTTGAGGTCCCCTGAATCCAAAAAAAATGGTTTTCGCAACATGGTCTGTCTGTGTGAGTGTGTGTTCAATTTTAAGCATGAAGGAATTGAG
Organism: Euborellia annulipes; assembly: GCA_023213315.1. Lineage (NCBI taxonomy): Eukaryota > Metazoa > Arthropoda > Insecta > Dermaptera > Anisolabididae > Euborellia > Euborellia annulipes. The sequence continues at coordinate 11,062 of JAKCPI010026843.1, read as the reverse complement.
CTATGAGGCTGAAATGTTATATTCAAGTTAAACACCCCCCGAGACCGGGAAAATAAGCTTTTAATCAAAATTGGCCAAAAAGTACTAGTACTTTACTGATGTACTTTTTCACTTTTTTTCGATTTTCTCAAAATTCGCTTTAACGATTTTGATTAAAATTCAAAAATGAATTATTTTTTAGATGCTCTTTTAAATGTATATTCTCATTTTGCTCTCAAAATTGTTTGAAGCACACTTTGCTCTTGTACTTCATAGGAAAGATAGGAGAAATGTTTGCCATGATAACAAAATATAAATATTTTCTCATGTTAATAAATTTCCTACATCTTGAATTATATCTCGACACAAAAAAATCTGGGGTGACAAGAACAGAATACAACTTTCGATTATCGAAGGTAAGAAAAAATTGTGTGCTGTGCGACCAGTCACACCAAATTTTTCTCTTCTCTTCTTTCACTTTAAAATGGAACAAACTTTGTAAGAGTGATTGTACATATTATCTAAATAAATAAATAAATTTTAGCGCATTTTCTCTCGAAAAAGGCTGTTTGTACTTTGACAATCGGACATAATATTCCATTTTGCATTTTTTTTTTTCAATTTAATTTTCTAAGAATAGTTAGTACGCCGATAAATCTCTAATTCGAAACTTTAGAGATCGTTGGTGATTTTTTTAAATAATAGAGCCTAAGCTTTATATTAATTCTTCAAATAGATTCTTTAATAATCATGAGGAATGTAATATTTTCGGTTCACAAAGCGATATATAAATAATATGATTATATTTTCGCTGAAATGCTGGTATTTCAAGAGTGCAAACAAAAATCGTAAATCTCTAGACAGAGAAAAATTTCCCATGGCTCTTTTTACTAGTTTTCAACTCATAATTTTTTCTAGCTCTCTCTCTTTTTCTTTGACTTATGAAAACATGCAGAAAAACAACAAGATGACACCAGACCAGTTCAAAATGAATCAGCCTCTGTCTTTCGAATATTTTTTTTTCGTTCAGAGTATGCTCTTTTTTTTTGCTTGTTTGTTCTGCAGCTCGTTGGTATCTCTCTCTCTCTCTCTCTTTATGCAACGGTCGCCCTTTGCATTGAAAAAGGCCATGACCTGTAACCAGCCGCTTCTGATGAGCAAAGGGACACATGGCCATGCCGAAACGTTCCTGGGACCTTTTTTTTGTTAGACGTAAATCTCCCAGTAACCCGACTCCCCTTCTTCAAGCGTATCAATATGAGAGGCTTCCAAGTATGGAATTTTTCAGATTCTTTTAGATAATATTTAGAATATACCGAATGAAAAACTTCTGAACTTGTTTCTAAAAAGAAGTATAATTATTAAATAAGAGGAAAAGATCTTTTTGCCTTATATATGTAGCGTGACTTCTTTGGCGGAAGTGGTTAGATTGTTTGATTGAATTTTTTTATTAAATCTTAGATTATTTAATTAAATAAATCTTATGATAAAGAAGAAGATAAACATTGAAGAAAATTTCTATTTTTATAATCTGTCATCATCTGGAGTAGGTAAATTAAATAATACCAAATAATTAATAATGCAAGACTTTGTGCTGGTTTCAAGTTTAGTATCTCATTAAGTAACAAAATTTGTTATCCAAATTTCTAATATTCCATATACATTATGTATATGCAAATGTATACGCCAAAATCACAATGGTAATGTTACGTATAATTACCATAGAAGTATCATTATAATTTTGCATACACATGTATTATTACGTATTATAATAAAATAAGAAATTGAGAAAAAAATTTACAGAAAATTAAATGGATTGTTTAAGTTCTCAGATTTTTCTAGCTGAATGGAAGTTCCAATGATGAATTCGGAAGAAGGACTAGTCAAAGAAAATTCCGGAAAAAAAACAATTGGAAAAAAATGTTATTAATAAATTATAACTGCATTTATTTATATAAGATACTATTCTCTAATTCAACAGCTGAGTGGATAAAAATGTACCTAAGGAAGAATAAATAGAAAAAAACGTTGAATTTGAAACAATTATAGGATGTTGAATTGAAAAAATAAAAGAAGAAACAAGATGAAAAACAATCAATTTTTAAATTCCTATCAAAAAAATAAAAAAATATTTTTTTTTTCAACAAATCCAAATACTTGCTTTTTGTTACAGTGAAACAAGTATTCGATTCTTGAGCTAGCACATTTTTTAGAGGAATGCCAATAATATAGTGCTAACTATAATAATATACATGTATATATTCAATTATGCCAACTTTGACAGAAAGAAATTTGGTATCTCTGATGTTTTGATCAAAAATTGCAAATAAATTTTTATTTAACGACAAATATAGCATTTAAGGAAAGCCTCACTTTTATATTAGCCTATACCTATACACTACCTTGGATATCCTAAATTTAATGAGTTTTCTAAAATCATTATAAATGCAGGAAAATTTAAAAATCAAATTAAAAATAGCCTACTAGATTATAAGTTTCAAAGCTTTATTAAAAATTAATATTTTTGTAACCAAAGTAGCCTGATAAAGAGATGAAAAAATCATCTATTCACTAATAAAAATTGTATAAATTTTCTAAGCAAAAATGTATTTATTAATAAAAAAAAAAATACTATAAAGAATTTTAATTTCATTTATATTCATATGTGTGAATGTCTTTGATAAAAAATTTTAATAAAAAAAAAATAAGTCCATTTGAATTCCTTTTTCATTTTTTATTAGAGAAATTTCAATAATTCATTTTTATGCATTAAAAATGAATAGAAGTCAGTGGAAATATTATTTTTGATCTATATGATAAATAAAGAGTATTGAATTTCTTACGCTTTTCTTTCAACTTTATTTATTAATAAATCAGTTATTGAAACTTTCAAATTGAACGAAGAATTTTCACTTTTATAAAAATAATAGGCTTTTTAAAGTGTTTACCCTCTTATTTTATTTTAACGTTTTAGCAGTAAGTATTTATAACCGATATCTTTAATTACCCACAGCCACTAGGGCAGGGTACACGTTTCTTGTTTCATGGTCTAGGGGCAGTGCTTTGTTTCCTGTCACCATTTAAAAATTCATTTAAAATAATTGGCTACCAATTAATTTAAATAATTATGTCCAGCAACTACATGTATTATCGTCAATTAACATGAAAATTAATTTAAATCACCAAAAATTGAATTATTTATAAATGCAGACTCAATATGGGTCACAAGACATTCTTAAAAATAATATTATCTTTAATAAATATTCTGATGAAGTGGTGTTTTTTTTATTGATATAGATCTATATAAATAAAAAAGAGGCGGCTGGCCCTTGGATCATTGACCTGGAAGGCAGCCTGCGGGGGTCCCTGTTGCACCTGCAGCAGTCTTTCGCTAGTCTCAGCACCTGACCACCTGCCCTGCATCATCAGCTAAAGGAGACAGACACCTGTCAAACTCGACTTTCCCTCCCCTCCCTTCTCCTCTTCGTTATCATCTTCATTGCTTCCTGATCCTTAGTGAACTTTATTGTTCTATATTGAATTGAATTTTGTTTTTTTTTTTTAATTTTTGATTAATTCCATGAAGACTTGACGAAGACGAGCCTAAACGAAATGTCCCTAATCTAAATAAATGAGATGAAAGTCTCTAAATGAATCCAACAGATTTCGGCCAATTTTTATTTTTGATTAATTGGCGGTGGTACGATATCTGTAAGAGAAACCACTACTGCCCGATCGACACAGCCCGACCCCTCCGCTTATAATTGGCTCAAAAAATGTTCTTATGATAAAGTTTTTTTAATAAATAGCAAGATTTACTCCTTAAAGCAAGGCTCACATCCTATAAAGGAGTTAACCGCTCGAATAGTCTTAATCGCTCGTAGTCTGATTATAAAAATTACTAAAGAAATTTACTATTAATAAGACATTTGATGACAAAATCATCTTTCAAACATGAATGAAATTATATTAATACGAAGGAAGAGAGGAGCCTCTATCAAATGATTGTCTCAATCTAGGAAGACGTTTTGGCTTCTTTAATTACATAATGCCATCATCAGTTCTTATGAGAATATTGGCAATCTCAAAGTAGGCCTATACATATGCTTGCCAGACGTCCCGGTTTTCACACAAAGTCCCAGTGTCCCGGCCAGTTTACTTCACGTCCCGGAAAAAATTAAAATTGATTATAGATGACCAATAAAGTCTAAAAATAATTAACTTTTTATAGTTCCATGGGGAGACTACCCCTTCCTGACTGCAACCTCTCAATTATTATTATTAGGTTTTTTTTAAGAGATTTTTAGATACTCCAAGCCACCAAATCGTCTTATTTGCAACACTCATGTTAAAAACCAGTGAATTTAATTTTCAAAATTTTTCCTTAACTCACTTAACATAAATTCGCACTTTTTTTTTATTTATTGATAATTACAAAATTTTTGCAGAAAAAGAATGAAAAAAATTCTATTAATATTCAGTTGAACCTCTCAGCCTAAATAAAAATTCTGGTTACGTCTCTGCGCGTGATCTAATAAAAAAAAAAAATATCGAAATGTTGCATATTTTGAAAATTAAAAAAAAAAATCTTATCTTTTCGAGAACGAGACTATTGGACGTTGTTTGTTCCGCTAGTTTTAACAAAAGAATCTTACAGGAAGGCAGAAATACACAACTACAATGAATGAACCCATGAAGAACGAATAGTGAAGTAGACAAAAGAAAATTAATTTTCAAGGGTTTAGGAAAATTAACAAAAAAAATTTTTTTTTCTTAATTTCCTCACCAGATTAGAGATAATAAGAAACCAAGAGTGGAAGATTTATTTTCTTTTCTTTTTGAGGAAGGAAACGCGCGCGCATTTATATTGAATAAATATCCAAGTTTGAGTGGGCCTGGGTGTTCGTGTCAACAGTTTTTGTAAACAGCGAGACTAGCAGCAATATGGAATTTATCTTTTTTTTTTTTGGAATCTTTCTCTGAGGTTTGGCAGCCAAAGAGACCCAGGGGGAGCGAGAGAGTTTGAGACGGCAGCCGTGAATTGTATTTTTAACCATTATCCCTAGGGAGAGGTAAGGAAGGGAGAAGGGGAAGTACCGAACGAGCGCCGATCTCGAGTCAATCTCGCGAACGCTTAAAATACCATTAGCTAAAATATAACAAGAAACTTTTAGCAAGTCTGATGTGAATAAAAGAGAAGATAGATTCTTCAACTATTCTTTATCATGATTTCTCGGCATGAGTCCAGGTCAGCTAAGATTATTTGCATAAAAATGTAGTTTATTATCAAAGTTTTTTTTTTTTTTTTTTTTTACTATTTATCGATTAAACAACTTATCTTTAAGGATGGTAGAAGAAAAATTCAAGAAAAATCTATTTTATTAAAGAAAAGACAAAAACTAAGTCACGCTCTTTTCTTTATTCCTTACTACAAGATCTACTCAGATATTCACAAAGTTCTTTTTGTTTATTTATCGTTCACAAAAGAAAAGATGGAAAATTTGCTATTTTTGAATTATGATAATCTCCCTAACGCAGGTGAGAGTTTTGCAAAGCCCCGGGGGTCTCTATAAAGCCACGCCTCCCCTCTACAGCTATATTTTTAATAAAAGGTGTTCCATAATTGCATGATAATACTGGGAAGAATAGCTCATACGAATAGAAGCCCGCAACTACTTTATTTTTTTTAAATTAAATCTTGAATATATTTGAATTTTAGTCATTAATAACTAGGCATAAAAACTTTTTAAACGTTCGGTAAAATGCAAAAACCAGATGTTCCTTAGTTCTAATTTACATTACATTTTATTTGACAAATATTTAGACCAACCTGACATAGGCCACCATAAAATTTGATATAATCATGTCTTCATAATGATATGCCAATGCTTTTTTTATTTTCATAATTTTATATTACTTTATCAATGAGAAAAAATAGTTTGTTTTTTTTATGTATGTGACGAACGGTTTGCGATTAAAAATAAATAAGACGATATGCAAAAAAATAATGTCCCTAAAGATCTCAAAAATATTTAAGAATTAATATTTAATAATTTTCAAAAGCCTAAAATTTTTTTTTTTTTTTTCTTAAAATCGCCAAAGGATTAAGACCAATTATGAAACACCCTGTGTAACGATTAAATATATGAATAGAAACATTAAATAAATAAAAATAACTGGTGTTGTTCTAGGGTGAAATATTTTTTGTAGTGGCAAAAATATTGTGCATAAAGGGTTTTTTAAGCGTAAAAATTAATCGATTAAAGAGAATCCGAGGTGTTGTACTATAAATGAAATAAATAGGTTCAATTAACATATCACTAATAAATGATTCACGTTTTCTATTTGAATAAGCAAATAATCTCTTGTGAATTGGTCCAGGCAATATCGTCATTCAAATTAGAGAAGGTATAATTGAATTTCTCCCTCCCTCTCTTTCTCTTTAACACAAAAGAATATACATACACTCAATTCAAGATGAATGTTTTTATATGGAAATGAAATAACGAGATAGAGATCATATACTATGAAAGAATAAATAACAATAAGGAGAGATGCTTAACAATATTAAAATTAATTAAAAGAAAGTTTAGTTGTGAATCATTATCACTCGAAATCAAGAATTCCCAACAGACAAGAGAAAAAAAAATTGGTGTGCTAGAATAAATTCAGGGTAAGAAGAAATAATCTATGTATCTATATAATGTAATGTCCGTCTGTCTGTCTGTAAAGCTCTATTTGGGAAACTTCCCTTTGAAATTTCGCAACCAAATTTTATATGCTTAAAGAGGATCTTCTAGGGAATACAGGAAAATTATTTTTGTCCCGAAATTACTCTAACTTTTTGAATTATTTATTGTACAAGTTATGATATTTCTCCATAGTGAATGTTAATGGAAATTTTTTTTATTTTTGATCAATAATTAAAAATAAAAAGATTATAATTATATTCTTTATTTCTAATATTTTTTATCTAAAAATCGATTTTTGAATTTCAATCAAAATTGTTGGAGCGAATTTTGAGAAAATCGAAAAAAAAAAACTGAAAAACTACATCAGTAAAGTACTAGTAATCTTTGGCCGATTTTTTTTAAAAGCTTATTTTCACGCTCCAGGGAGGTATCAAACTTAAATATAAAATTTCAGCATCATAGCTCAATTCCTTCATGCTTAAAATCGAACATAGACACACAGAGAGACCAGGTTGCGAAAACCACTTTTTTTGGATTCAGGGGACCTCAAAACGTGTATATCCATCAAAATCTCGACATCTAATTTTTGAGATGAATCCAATACTTTCTCTCTATATATATATTTATATTAACATATACATATAGGTAAGAGAAGATGAAAAATTATCCCCTCTCCCATTATATCATAACTGCAAAAATCAAATGATGTCGAAAGTTTTTTTGGCTAATAAATCAATAGTAGTATTTATTTTTAGGCTTTTTTTTGCGGTTCATGTACCTTTTACTTTATCAAATTCCCCCTTCTATGTTCACTAACCAAGCTGATCTATCATCTCTATAAATAATGAGTGAGGGTAAAGCACAACTCGAGACCAGAAACCAAATCAGTCAATGATGATGGAAGCTTGGGTGTCATACGTTACATTTGTAAATAATGTAGGGGAAAAATTTTAAACCTGAACTTAGGGAGCTAAGCGACTAGCATCTTGAAGACATGAATGACTAAAATAAATCTTCCCTTGTCTTTAAAATATTCTTGGCGATGTTTTGACAAAATTAGTCTAGTTTGGGTTAGACAAATTTCACCAACAAGTAGAAAAAAAATATAGTCTATATACGACTAAATTTATTTTAAACAGGCCAGGTGTTTCTTTGATTTATGCGATATTTATTAATTATATGCGATATTTGATTCCGTTATTATCAATGAAATAGAATTTAAAAAATCTGTTCGGAGTTGTGGCTGAGAAATATCGTATATAGATGGACAATTATGGGCAGAGCAGCCAATAAATAGACTCTGTATGCAGGTTCCAATCACCGGAGACGTTTCGGTTCTTTTTATTTAAGAACCATCTTCAGTCCTATATTTCTAGTAATGACTGAAGATGGTTCTTAAATAAAAGGAGCCGAAACGTCTCCGGTGATTGGAACCTGCATTCAGAGTCTATTTATTGGCTGCTCCTGCACATCCATCTGAACTTTAAAAAAGTTCAAAAAGCCTCAAAATTTATATATTTTAAATAGCTGGTTGACCGATTATTAGAATTTTTAAATTTTTATTTAAATTGTTCGATTAGGAGTTTTAAAAAAGAAAAGCGTTGCCCGTTTTTTGTAAAATATTTTAATTACGCTTTCTAAATGATGTTTCGATAGAGATGATGCCTTCATCAGATTATAATGCAATCAAACTGTATTATCAGTGAATATATGCTAAATAAAGTCACGATGCAGAGAAAAACTCTGCCGAAATGCCGTTTAAAAAATCTCGACATCGAATTTTTTACATGATCGCAATACTTTTTCTCTATATATTTCATATAGGGCAGTGGTTTCCAAACTTTATGTTACTACGCCTCCCTTAAAAATAATTAATCTTATGACGCCTCCCCCCCCACAACCCCATTTTATAAAATAATAGTTAGTTAGTTTTTAAAGAAAATTGGCCTTCGGCAGATCACCATTTTGGCCACCAATTTATAAAATAATACAAAAACAAAAAAAATATAAATTTATATAAAATTAAAAATAAATTTTTTTGCAAAAAAAAAAGTTTGTTTTTTCAAATCTCGGGGGGAGGGAGTAATTACACTTTTACTCCCCCCTTGTATCCGCCCTTGCTAGGGAGGCGCGCCTCACAGTTTGGAAAACGCTGTTGTAAGGGTAGTTTATGGCTGGTGGAATTTGTATCAGGAATGAAAGTTAGAAAAAACGAAGCTAGAATTTTTTCTTTAAAAATATATTTTAACAGCTTACGTTTCGGCCTTGGTCAAAGTCTTAGGTGACCACTAACAGCTCCGAGGATGGCTTTGAAAAAAGCCGAAACGTCAGCTGTTAAAATATATTTTTAAAGAAAAAATTCTGGCTTCGTTTTTTACTTTCTCTTACCTATGTATATATGTAATATATATATAGAGAGAAAGTATTGGATTCATGTCAAAAATTCGATGTCGAGATTTTGATGGATCTTCACGTTTTGAGGTCCCCTGAATCCAAAAAAGTGGTTTTCGCGACATGGTCTGTCTGTGGGTGGGGGTGGGTGGGTGTGTGGGTGGGTGTGTGTTCAATTTTAAGCATGAAGGAATTGAGCTACGAGGTTGAAATTTTATATTTAAGTTAAACACCCCCGGGACCGGAAAAATAAGCTTTTAATCAAAATCGACCAAAGAATACTAGTACTTTATTGATGTACTTTTTCAGTTTTTTTCGATTTTCTCAAAATTTGCTCCAACGATTTTTTTTAAATTCAAAAATCAATTATTTTTTAGATGCTCTTTAAATTGTATATTCTCATTTTGTGATTGAAATCTTCTGAAGACCACTTTACTCTTGTGCTTCATAGGAAAGATAGGAGAAATGGTTGCCATGGTAACAACATATAAATATTTTGCCATACTTATAAATTTTACATCTTGAAAATCAAATGTACCCTACTGTCGGAAACTAAATACATGTCGACACAAAAAATCTGGTGAGACAAGCACAGTACACAACTTTCGATTACCGAAGGTAAGAGAAAGTTGTGTGCTGTGCGCCAGTCACACCAGATTTTTCTAACTTTCATTCCTGAAGAAAAATATTTTTCTCAAATCTTATTTTTACGCCCTAGGGGGTGCCTAACTTAAATTTAAAATTTCAACCTCCTAGCTCAATTCCTTCATGCTTTAAATTGAACCCAAACAGACACCCAGACAGACCATTTTGCGAAAACCACTTTTTTGAAATGAGGGGATCTCAAAACGAGAAGATCCATCAAAATCTCGACATCGAATTTTTGACATGAATCCAATACTTTCTCTCTATAGGCCTATCTATATATGTATATTAACTTATACATATAGGCAAGGGAAAATAAAAATCAAATACTGATTGAGATTATTTCTATATATAATCTGGTGTGACTGGCGCACAGCACACAACTTTCTCTTACCTTCGGTAATCGAAAGTTGTGTTCTGTGCTTGTCACACCAGATTTTTTGTGTCTAAATGTATTTAGTTTCCGACAGCTTAGGGTACAATTGAATTCAAGATGTAAAATTTATAAGTATGGCAAAATATTTATATTTTGTTACCATGGCAACCATTTCTCCTATCTTTTCTATGGAGCACAAGAGTAAAGTGGTCTTCAGAAGATTTCAATGACAAAATGAGAATATACATTTTAAAGAGAATCTAAAAAATAATTGATTTTTGAATTTTAAAAAAAATCGTTGGAGCAAATTTTGAGAAAATCGAAAAAAACTGAAAAAGTACATCAGTAAAGTACTAGTACTCTTTGGCCGATTTTGATTAAAAGCTTATTTTTTCCGGTCCCGGGGGCTGTTTAACTTAAATATAAAAATTCAGCCTCGTAGCTCAATTCCTTCATGCTTAAAATTGAACACACACCCACCCACACACCCACCCACACACCCACCCACCCACACACCCACCCACCCACCCACAGACAGACCATGTCGCGAAAACCACTTTTTTGGATTCAGGGGACCTCAAAACGTGAAGATCCATCAAAATCTCGACATCGAATTTTTGACATGAATCCAATACTTTCTCTCTATATATATATTACATATATACATAGGTAAGAGAAAGTAAAAATTCAAATCTATTATATCTAAAAAAAGATGCGGAAACTCAGCCTAGTAAAATTCTAAGTGGACTAATCCATATCTTTTCATCACTTTTCTACCTAATGAAAAAAATCCCTAAAATATTCTGAAAGGGATTCAATGGATTCCCGATTCGAAGTTACCCTGTGTTATTATTATCTGTTTATGAGAGTTTCGAAATCTTCAAAAATTAATTCCGCCCCAGTAATAAGAAATTTTAGAATGACATTAAAATGTTTCTATCCTACTATAATATTTTCTAAATATTGAATATAAATTTTA
>JAKCPI010026842.1:0-79998 GCA_023213315.1 Euborellia annulipes | reverse complement strand
AAATACCCTTTTTCAAAGTGTGAGGCGCGGACTAGTCGAAGGGGAGGCGCGAATATTTGCCACCAGGACCAATTTTCTAAATGATTGCTAGTTTTAATATAAATAAGAATAAATAAAAAAAAATATTTTTATATAAATTTTTAGCATGAAAAATTTTTGTTTTTGTATTATTTTATAAAATGGGAGGGGGGGGGCGTCATAAGATTAATTATTTTTAAGGGAGGCGTGGTAACATAAAGTTTGGAAACCACTGATCTAAAGCCAGTTTTATTGATATTCAGTTTGGTATTGTATTGATTTTGTCTTAATATTGTTATTGTTTTCGTTTTGTTTTAATATTGTATTTATATTGTTTTATATGGTATTTATATTGTTTTTATATGGTATTTATATTGTTTTGTAAAATGTCATATATTGTATATTATGGGAATGGCCTTTGGCTTAAACTATTACTGTTTCTTATTAAGAGAGGTAAAATAAAAGAATTTTTGAATTTATTTCGACTGATTCTGATCAGAGGTTCAGTTTCTCTCCATCTTGAAGTTACAATATAGGAAGTTTTTTTATTTAATGACAAAACATGCCATTTTCTTTAAAATTTATTCATTTGGGAGTGAGGGATTTCCTCTCGCATCATCCAAACCTCCCACACTACCTCCCGAAAATATTTTAACTATACACCTGTATAAACTGTACAGTGAGGGACAATATTAAGTCCCACCCATTAGTTTTCTACGTGTGATTATTTCATTGTTTTTAAAAAAATATATATTTTTTAATTGAAACTTTCATGGTTCAAACCTAGAAAATTTACAATAAAGATTTTCATTTTATTTTATAAAAACAATGAAATAATCACAAGTGAAAACGCATGGGTGGGACTTAATATTGTCCCTCACTGTACATTAGGGTGGTCCTTATTTATAGAGGTCAAAAAAAATTACCCACAGGTACCCGTAGATCTTTTCCATTGGATTAAAAAATAATATTAACTAGATAAAGCCTTGTTTGAAAAGGATGGAATTTTTTCAATCAATGCTCTAATAGACTATTCATTAGCCAGTCAATATATCGTTTAAGATATCAAGTTTGCGCGATATGTTTGTGCTTAAGATTGAGCAAAAGTTGCACCCCCTGGAGTCGAACCCGGACCTCCACGCTTTCGCGGCGGGTGGACTACCCTTATCCTTAGGGCGCCGGCCCAATAAATTAAAAAATAATGTCTGCAAAATTTGAACTCATTTGTAAAACAGAAATACGTGGCCTTTGGACTTTGAGAATTTTCAAAAATTTCTTAAAACTAAGCATCCCCTTTGTTTTCGTCCCCAAAGGGTTAAATTAATTTCACATTAGAATAAAACCAGAAATTTATTATTTATTGCTTGAAATTATCTTAAATAATATAATATATAATTAATAGAACTAAAAAGAAAAGATAATAATCCTATCTTCCTCAATTTTATTATCTAACGTGTCAAAAAGATCATTCAAACTATCTTTAAATTCTTGCTCGTCCTTGGACCATAGCACAATGGTAGAGTATTCCCCTCTTGTGCTAGGGGCTAATTAAGATAGAATAAAACATGCGCCTTGGATTCTGATTCTAAAGAGAGATAGATTAAATTAATTCATCTGTCAAAGTTCCTCAGCATAAATCTGCGATTATTAGAGATGTTCATGCACAATCCAATCTTAAAATGTGCATGCCTTAAAAATTATAAAATAACCAAATATGCACCCTCAATTGAGGTTGATAGCTTCAAATTTGTGGCCGCAACCCCTCAACCTTACTTATCTCTCAAAAAATTGTTTGAAGCCTACTTTGCTCTTGTATATATTATATTTCTATGCTCGTTTATAAATTTTACCTCTTGTGCTATCAGTAACTAAATATATGTATTCTTAGTATTAAAAAATTCTGGTGTGATCGCATAGCACACAACTTTCTCTTACCTTCGCCAATCCTATGTTATGTGACTGTTTTTTTTTTTTTTTTTTAATTCTACGCATAAATTTCAAATACACTCATAAATTAAAATTTTTTTGGCATATTTAATTAAAAATTTAAAACAAAATTATCCTTGGGCGAAATTTCTAAAAATATCATCATGCAATTATTTATTTAGCGAGATAATAATAAATTTATTTGCCTCCCTAACCGTTAAATAATTAAACATTTGCTGTGTTTGTATAAATAAATCAATCACCAGAGTAACTATAAGAGAAACTAGCTAGCTATATTTAATTCCATCTAACGACAGCCTCTCTAAGGACCGTGCAAGTCGGAATTAATAATAAATATTCATTAAAATCAGCAAAAAAACAACAAAAAGTTAATTGAAATGCCCGGTGACATTATAATTTTTTTGGAAACCAACTTTGTTGACGCTAGACAAACTTTTTTTTTATATTGATTCATTTTGTTGTTGTTTTTGTTGTTGTTTTATGGCACTTATAAAGATGAAATATCAATTCGAGATATATTTTTTTTTCATATATAAAAAAAAGAAGACTTTATCCAGGGAGACATTTAGAGATCAAAAGAATATTCATTCTCTTATGTGGTGAGCTCGTTCGAAAAGATGATTTTTCTCTGTTTAAAAGATAAAAAAAAAAAATTTTTTTTCATCTTTTTCTTTTTTAATCAGAGATTTTTTTTTTCAATAAACTTGATATTCAAAAAGGACTTAAAGCGGGATGATTTTAAATTGGAGTTTACACACTAGGGAAAAATACACAACAACAAAAGGTTTTTACCAAGTGTATGATTTAAAAAGAATATTGTTTATGGCCCCCGTACAGTCAGCGCCACAAGTGCTCGAAAGTGGAGCCTCGAGCTTAGGCAACCAATCAAGGCAAGGACTTACTTGTGGCGCCGACTGTACTCTAAAACCAGTATTTAGAAGAGTTTAAGGGAGAACGGGAGCGAAGTGGTTACGCATGTTTTTCCCGATAAGATGGCGTAGTGTGTCATAAAAAGTATGCCCAAAAATCAAGTAATTCAAAAATTTGCCAAGAGATGTCAGAATGGTAGCTAATAATATTTAATGCATTTGGTTGATTTTCATTGATCTTTTAACAATAAATACTTTATAAATGTTATTATATATTATGTGTCTTTTATAAAAGCATAAAAATATATAAATATAGGCCAGATATAGGCTAATACTATATCGTCTGTTAGACTAGCCTGCCATCTATTGCAAGAATGCTTAACTAATTTGACAGTTGATTTTTAAATAAATCATCTAAGCTTATTTTAAAAATTTCTTAATTAATATGTGATTAATAATAACAATAAATTCATTTTTAAATTTAAAAAAAAAATTAAAGATTATTGGGACAGATTGTTTTTTTGTATTTGCTTGATAACAAAAAAATTAATTACGATAATTTTTTAATAAGTAATATTAAAAAAATTATAGCTCGATGTCCCAATAATCTCTTATGAATTTAATTCATTAAAAAAAAAAACCGCATTGAAAAATTCCTTATAATAGTCTTGTTTTTTTTTTTAAAGTACGTTTAGACGTCACTCCTGAACCCCCTTAAAGTTTTTCAACTCATCCTACTTCCTCTTGAATAGTGCGCGATTCTAGAGTTTAAATATTGACCATATATGAATATAAATTATATTTTATTATCTCCCGTTTTAAGAGACTATAAATACTCAATTCGGCTCTAAATACAATCAAATAAATTAATATTATTTTTTCTTGAAAATTCCATAAATGGATCTACTACCTATTAATTTTTTACATTCATTACGGTATTTTAGCTTTTAATTTAGTAAATATTTATTATTATTATTTCAAGAACATCTGGAGATAATTTTTATTACCTGGTTCATCTGTTTTTCATTTCCTGAAATTTTTTAAATTAAAATTCTTTTTTTAAATTAAGATTATTAATAGTTTTAAGAATTGAATTTAAACCTTGTGAAGAGAGTTGATTATTGGCGTTCTATTGTTTGTTTATTGTTCTATTGTTCTATTGAGTTGGTTAAGGCAGAGAACAATTTCGGTGGTGGGCGAGTGATTTTTTTTCGAAATTGGTTTTTGTAAGCTTTTTTTTTTTTTACAAAATTTCCGATGATAACAAAAATCACGATTTGATTAAAATAAAAAATATAGGAATCTTATTTATTTTGCCGTAAAATTTTAGAAAATTCCAAAATATAAAGAAAATTTTTGTAAAATTGTTTAATGTAGAAATATTAATAGCTCATTTAAATAAAATCGTATTCCTGCATTAAAAAATTAACTTTTCTTTTACAAAAACAATCATTTAAAATGATTTGATGTTGTAGTCTACTCCGGCAGTGTGTAAGAAAATCTTTTGAAGAATTTTATTAAATACGAATGCTGGCAATCTTTTCTCTTTCCTACAGTATAAAGTACAAGAGTAAAGTATACTTCACATAATTTTGAAAGCAAAATGAGAATATACATTTTAAAGAGCATCTAAAAAATAATTTTTTTTTTTTAAATTATTTTAAAGCACTTCAACAGCTGAGGTTATTCGCGCTAAAAAATAATTAATTTATGAATTTAAAAAAAAATGTCTCTATTGAATCTGAGAGAACTGTGAAACAAACTCAAAAAGTACGTCAGTAAACCACCCATGCGTTTTCTACTTGCGATTATTTCATTGTTTTTATAAACAAAATAAAAATCTTTATTGGAAATTTTCTAGGTTTGAACCATGAAAGTTTCCATTAAAAAATATATAAACTTAGGTAATATTTTTTTAAAAACAATGAAATAATCACAAGGAGAAAACACATTAATATTGTCACTCACTGTACATAAAGTGTAAAATTTAATTTTAATCAGTAGATAGGAAATGAGAATGCAGCCAGTTAATAAGTCTCCACGAAATTAAACTCTCTGTTAAGGAAACATTTTCGGCTTTAATGAGATAAAACCATCCTCAGTCCAACAGTCGAGAGTATGAACTCAAATAACAAAGCATTGAGTTGTCATATAGTGTGTATTATTATACATAAATTGTTTGTACAAAAATACAATGCAATGCTTATCAGTCATATACAGTGCGCCAAGTTAGAGATTTTTTTATTAATCAAAACAACTTTGTATCTCTAACTTGGCGCACTGTATATATGACTGATAAGCATTGCATTGTATTTTTGTACAAACAATTTTTGTATAATAATACACACTATATGACAACTCCTAATGCTTTGTTATTTGAGTTCATACTCTCGACTATTGGACTGAGGATGGTTTTATCTCATTAAAGCCGAAACTGTTTCCTTAACAGAGAGTTTAATTTCGTGGAGACTTATTACCTGGCTGCATTCTCCTTTCCTATCTACTGTTTAAATACAACAGCCACTTTAATTCTTCAATAAAACGTTAAAATGTTAATTTGATTCTAAATTTAATAAATCCTCGAAACATAACCTAGAGAAAATGTTTTGTTGAATTAGAATCTATCAAATTTCAGAAATATACAATATATGGGTAAGAGAAAGTAAAAAATCATAATTTTTTTTATTACCAATACAACGAAAGAAGAAAGTCAATTTGAGAAATATCAAACCAAACCATTAAAAATAGAATCGTGTTCATAGTTTAAGAGAAATATTTCGTTTCCATGTGGTTGGCCCTTAAACCCGGCATGATTAAACAAATTCGCGTAATTCGATTTCACGTGACAATGAATCTTCGAAGAGAGAGAGAGAGAGAGAGAGAGAGAGAGGGTCGATACCTTATTCCCAATAGAGCCGGATGAGATCTCCTTGGTCCTTCTCGGGATGGGATTGCCATAAAGCCCTCTTGCTCATGTCCTTTACAGTTTCCAGTTTACACCTTCGCTTGGTTAACTCCCTCTAAAGCGAAAGCGTTGGGCTAATGAACATCTCTCTCTCTCTCTCTCTCTCTCTCTCACACCCTCCTGGCAACTTATCTTCCGTCAAATTATTCACATCGCAATGACTTCCAACTGGTACAAAGCGATATTTAGCATTTGATAGTGCCAGAACAAATAAAAAACCGCCTTTGAAAATGACAAGGTCTTCAGGAGCGGATGTAAAAAGTAATATTTTTTACTTTCTCTTACCTATGTATATATAAAGAGAAAACTCACTGACTGATTCATTGATTGACTGACTTACAATCATCGTACAGCCTAAACTGCAAGGCCTAGAAAGCTATAATTTTGCATGTATATGACATTTGTGCCCTAGGCGTCATTTAAGAAGCGTTTCACTTTTTAATTTTTTTTTTTTATAAAAAAAACATTTACACTTTTTTCTCATTCACACTCACACTCACACACACATTCACACTGTCTTTTCGGCAGCTCAGGCCATATAAGACATTTACGATAACCGTTATTTATGAATTTATATATATTAGGGTCCAGGCATTTTTATTTAAGCCATCTGGTATCCAGATGGCTTAAATAAAATCATCGGACTGCCTGGGGTCCGAACCCGCGACGTTTGGTATACGAGGTTAACACGCTAACCTCTACACCAAGCCCCTAGGGCTAATTTGTAATTATTCAAATCAAGCAATACAATTGTTGCCCATTTCTGGTTTACATCCTTCTTAAATTATCTTTGGACATTGACCAACGAAATATGTTCTGACACGACTCTTCAAAATTGTACTGTTTTGTTTTCAGCCCCTGCATCCAAAAAGCGGGTCCCGCAAATTGGTCTGTCTGTGAACAAAAAAATATCTCAGAAACGAAGGGGTAAAAAAAAATAAGCTTTTGAACAAAATCGGTCAAAAAGTACTATTACTTTACTGATATACTTTTTCAGTTTTTTTCGATTTTCTCAAAACTCGCTCCAATGATTTTGATTAAAATTCATAAATCAACTATTTTTTTGATGCTCTTTAAAAAGTATATCTGTGAAATTTTTCGAGGAAATCATATGAAGTACACTTTACTGATGTGGAAGCATTCTTAGCTCAGTGCCATCTATGAATCGCGTGGTAAAGTTTGGAACTTAAATGCTATGGGAAACTAAATATACCTCGACACAAAAAATCTGATGTAACAAGCACAGTACACAACTGTGCTGTGTGACAATCTCACAAGATTTTTTTTTTAATATCAAAAATCAATTGAATACATATTAATATAATAATAAGCTGGATAATATAAATATCTATTAACAATCTAAGTTTGGAGGCCACAACAGATTTTTTCGCCTGCAATATTACATCCTTTAATAAAATAAATAAATAAAAGGTTATTTTTTTTTTGTTCTTCTGTATTTATTTGAATTGGTCAGTTCCCATCTTGACCGCCCTAGTTTGCTTAATGGCCATCCATTCGAGCAACATCACCTGGATATCGAAAACATTATCACATTATACCTGAAGCAATCAAATTTTACTGTGGTCTCTATAAGCCATATAACTGTGTTTATATCATATTACCTGGCCGCCTCCAAGTATCTAATAACGTGATTTTTATAGCAAAATTGGATCCCAAAACAACACACAACAATTCTACCTGCGAAACCATTTATTCAAAAGAGAGGGAGAGAGCAATTTTATAAATAATAGTTTTGCAAAACTAGCCAAGATAGGAAATTATATGACTCTTTTATAAGGCGTTCATGGAATAGCGTGGTCTAGCTTGGGATAGTTGAACGTTTTTTTATCAATTTTCAGATTGGATGGAATATTTCAGCGTATAGACACATCCTCAACAAAGGGTCTTTTCAATTAATTTTTACTTTCTCTTACCTATATATGATAATATATAGAAAGTTTCCATAGGCCCTGTGTATTTTAAATGTTGACACCTTGAAATAAACTATGGTTATTTTTCAAAATTTTACTCATATTTGGGTATTTTATAGATTACACAATAGAGAATTCTAAATAAATACAAAGAATTTGAAAAAAATTTTAAAATGTGTAAAAAGTTCCTTGTGAATTGAAAATAACATACAAATCCCCATTGGGATTTAACATTGGCTCTATGGAAGGAAGAGCCGGAAAGTGAATATGAAAAAACTGAATTACATCAGCAAAGTGTACTTCAAAAAATTTTCATAAAATATTACTGATATACTTTTTAAAAGGACATCTAAATAAAAATTGATTTATATGAATTTTAATCTAAAAATCTGGTCGGACTGTGGCACAGCACACAACTTTCTCTTACCTTCGGTAATCAAAATTTGTGTTCTGTGCTTGTCACACCAGATTTTTTGTGTCGACATAAATTTAGTTTCTGACAGTACTAGGGTACAATTGATTTCAAGATGTAAAAATCTGGTGTGACTGGCGCACAGCACACAACTTTCTCTTACCTTCGGTAATCGAAAGTTGTGCACTGTGCTTGTCACACCAGATTTTTTGTGTCGAAATATATTTAGTTCCCGACAGTACGGTACATTTGAATTCAGATGTAAAATTTATAAGTATGGGAAAATATTTATATTTTGCTACCATGGCAACCATTTTTCCTATCTTTCCTATGAAACACAAGAGTAAAGTGGTCTTCAGAAGATTTCAATCGCAAAATGAGAATATACATTTTAAAGAGCATCTAAAAAATAATTGATTTTTGAATTTTAAAAAAAATCGTTGGAGCAAATTTTGAGAAAATCGAAAAAAATTGAAAAAGTACATCAGTAAAGTACTAGTACTCTTTGGCCGATTTTGATTAAAAGCTTATTTTTCCGGTCCCGGGGGGTGTTTAACTTAAATATAAAATTTCAACCTCGTAGCTCAATTCCTTCATCCTTAAAATTGAACACACACCCACCCACCCACCCACAGACAGACCATGTCGCGAAAACCACTTTTTTGGATTCAGGGGACCTCAAAACGTGAAGATCCATCAAAATCTCGACATCGAATTTTTGACATGAATCCAATACTTTCTCTCTATATATATATTACATATATACATAGGTAAGAGAAAGTAAAATGTATAAGAATGGGAACATATTTATATTTTGTTATCATGGCAACCATTTCTCCTATCTTTATATTAAGTACAAGAGTAAAGTGGTCTTCAGAAGATTTCAATTACAAAATGAGAATATAAATTTTAAAGAGTATCTAAAACTTAATTGATTTTTAAATTTTAATCAAAATCGTTGGAGTAAATTTAGAGAAAATCGAAAAAAACTGAAAAAGTGCATCAGTAAAGTACTAGTACTCTTAAGCCGATTTTGATTAAAAGCTTATTTTCACGTCATAGGGGGTGCCTAAGTTAAATATGAAATTTCAACCACCTAGCTCTTTTCGTTCTTGAGATATTGCAATATTTTGTTGAGACAGACCATTTCAATTCAATTTATTTGTCTGGATCTTTTACATTTTTTCGTTACATTTTTTTGACACACAGACAGACAGACAAACAGACCAATTTGTGGGACCCACTTTTTGGACTCAGGGGACTTCAAAACGTGCATATCCATCAAAATCTCGACATCGAATTTTTGACATGATTCCAATACTTTCTTTATATATATAGAAAGTAAAAATTGTATTTTTTACAAGACGTGATATGAAAATGGACGACTTGATAACAAAAAGTGATGGTGTCTAGGGTGAGAGAAAAGCGTTTCCATTTCTCATAGGGAAAATAATCTCTTTGGAAACTAGGAAAAATAACCCCCGACGAAGGGCTTATTTGGAACATAATTTTCGGTTTACCTCTTCATCCCAACGATACATGTCGTTGTTGTGAGCTAGATGGGTTAAGGGATGGAACGGGGGGAGGAGGGGAGGGGTGAGGGGCAAAGAACTCAGAATGATGTTGATGGGGCCGATTTAGCCCTGGCTTGTTCGCGTGTTGTGGCAATAAATGCGAGCGAGGGCGAGATTCAAGACGATAAAGCCCTAAAACTCAAGAAAACCAGACTACAGGGTGTCTTGTAAACAATATTCTCAAAAATTGTTTTTAAAATAATATGTAATATTGCACATGAAAAAGTACCAAATCTTCATCGGGGTCAAAATTTTATTAAGTTTTTATGCTTTCTGTACAGAATCCATCCTGCCGAGCAAGCCTGTGTTTTTAAATCATTTTTTGTTTGGAAGATACAAATTTTCAAAATTTTGGTTTTGAAAAATCTAGTTTTGAGAAAAATTAGTTTCGAAACTGGTATCCAAACAGCAATTATTGAGACTGGTAAACAGGCACATAAATCGGAAGTCAGTGGCTAGCGCCTTATATATTACTATGATATAATGATATATTTCAAAGAACATTAAAAATAAATTTAAATAAAATCTTTTGAACTGATTTTGAAAAAAAAAATCGAATAGATCTAAAAAATTACATCTGTAAAGTACTAGTACTCTTTGGCCGATTATATTCCAAAGCTTTGTGATGCTTGCCAGGAGAGTACAGTGAGGGACATAATTAACTCCCACCCATGCGTTTTTACTTGTGATAATTTTATTGTTTTTATAAAAGAAAATGAAAATCTTTATTGGAATTTTTCTAGGTTTGAACCATGAAAGTTTCCATTAAAAAAAATTTAATACTTTTTTTAAAAACAATGAAATAATCACAAGTAGAAAACGCATGGATGGGACTTAATATTTTCCCTCACTGTACCTAACCGTGTTGGAAACTAAATATATGTCGAGACAAAAAATCTGGCGTGACTAGTACAGAAGAATACAACTTTCAATTATCTAAGCTAAGAGATTAATTTTTCTAACCAAAATACAATAGTAAATGGATAAGCAAGTGATTGTCTTTGGGGGTCTATCCATATCAGATTCGTATCCCGGTTGAGAAAGGGAGCAGCGATGAGTAGTGGGGGGGGGGGGAGAGGCCTGCTAGCGGCGACGGCGGCGCTGGCCGTCGCCGCACCTAGCTCCAACGCGCATGCGCGTCAGTCGAGTGTGCCGTGTGCATTCATTGTTGGCTGTCTATAATATTGTGTTAGTGTTTTCTAAAATATGTGTTTGAACAAAATCATTTATGAATATTTCACTTCGGCAAGACTTCTGAAATCAGCTTCACATCGGGTGAATATATAATTATTTATTAATTACAATCTAAATATATTAATAATTACAAGTAATTAATAATCTTTGTGCTAATGAGACGCCAAAGAGGCTAAGTTAACATTTGGACTTCTGAATTTCATTTATTTTGACAATTATTTTATTATGTTTGTTATTTATTCACTGATTTGAATACTTTAACCTCCGAACGACACATTTATAGAGTACTAGCTGCGTGACCCGCCTCATGTGGGCTTCTTTTCTTACCAGAGTTAATATTTTTTTAAAAAGAATGAAATAATCGAAAAAAATTTCGAGAGAAAAAATTTCTCCACCAATCAGAGCTAATAGAGTTATATTAATAGTATAATTTATAAAATTTTTATTTAGATAAAAATGATTTGATAAATAAATCATCCCTTTAAATAAATTCTTTATTGCTATGCTTTTATCTCATTTATAAATAACGTCATATTTTATAAAATTATCAAATTTAAACAAATGTAAAGAGAACTATTATTTTGCACTAGCAGCCCTATATATCTCCTCTCTTTTATTTTCCGTCTTTCTTTCTCTCCTTTTTTTTTTTTTTTTGTTTGCCAAACACAATATGTACGATCCCGGAACTTGAAAAAGACGCCCATTATCATCAATATCTAGAATAATGTTGATAATGGGAGTCTATTTCAATCCAAATCGTACATATTGTGTTGGGGAAAAAAAGAAGGCGGAAAATAAAAGAAAAAAAAAGATTTATTTATCGTTGCATAGTAGAATATTACCCCATTCCATTGGCCGAGAGGTTTAGAGGTATTGGCAATGTCAAAAATGATACCTGTGCAGTTTTCTGAAAATTTATTTGAATGACAGAAAAAATACTTATATTATTATGTAATTGGTACAATTAGTACATTAACATGGAGAGAAGGGTTTACATTAATTTATACAATTTCATTTCAAATAACAAATTAAAATAAATATTAGAGTTACCATTTTAATACCAGTATATAGACAGGGATAGAATTGGATTCATGTCAAAAATTCGATGTCGATTTTGATGGAAATACATGTTTTGACGTTCCCTGAGTTCAAAAAGTGGTTTTTGTAACATGGTCTGTCTGTGTGTTCAATTTTAAGCATGGATGAAATGAGCTACGCGATTGAAATTTTATATTTAAGTTAGGCACCTCTCTGGCACGTAACACGAAGCTTTTGAACAAAATCGGTCAAAAAGTACTAGTACTTTATCCGTTGTACTTTTTTTCCGATTTTCTCAAATTCCACTCTTACGATTTTGATTAAAATCCATAAATCAATTATTTTTTAGATGTTCTTTAAAATGTTTACTGTCCGCAAAATTGTTTGAAGCACACTTTATTCTTGTACTTCATAAGAAAGATAGGGGAAATGGTAAAAAAAAATATATAGGCCTAACATAATAATAATAAAATAAATATTTTCTATGTTTAAAAAATAAATTGTATATCTTGAATTTTAATGTACAGTGAGGGACAATATTAAGTCCCACCAATGCGTTTTTTACTTGTGATTATTTCATTAATTTATAAAAAAAATATTATATATTTTTTAATGGAAACTTCATGGTTCAAACCTAGAAAATTTCCAAATAAGATTTTCATTTTCTTTTATAAAAACAATGAAATAATCACAAGTAGAAAACGCATGGGTGAGACTTAATATTTTCCCTCACTCTACCTAACCGTGTTGGAAACTAAATATATGTCGAGATAAAAAATCTGGCGTGATAGTACAGAAGAATACAACTTTAAATTATCGAAGCTAATAGATTAATTTTTCTAACCAAAATACAATAGTAAATGGATAAGCAAGTGATTGTCTTTGGGGGTCAATCCATATCAGATTCGTATCCCGGTTGAGAAAGAGAGCAGCGATGATTAGTGGGGGGGGGGAGAGGCCTGCTAGCGGCGACGGCGGCGCTGGCCGTCGCCGCACCTAGCTCCAACGCGCATGCGCGTCAGTCGAGTGTGCCGTGTGCATTCATTGTTGGCTGTCTATAATATTGTGTTTGTGTTTTCTAAAATGTGTGTTTGAACAAATTCATTTATGAATATTTCACTTCGGCAAGACTTCTCTAATCAGCTTCACATCGGGTGAATATATAATTATTTATTAATTACAATCTAAAAAATATATTAATAATTACAAGTAATTAATATTATTTGATCTAATGAGACGCCAAAGAGGTTAAGTTAACATTTGAACTTGTGAATATCTATAAGATTTGATTTTTTTTAACAATTATTTTATTATGTTTGTTATTTATTCACTGATTTGAATACTTTAACCTCCGAACGACACATTTATAGAGTACTAGCTGCGCGACCCGCCTCTTGTGGGCTTCTATTCTTACCAGAGAGGCTTGGTCTCCTAGTATTAAATAGTTTCTGAGTCAATGCATTACAGACTTGCAGACTTTGCCTTTTATATAAATTATAAATTTAAATCAAGTTTCTTTTTTATCACTTTAAATTAAGATTCATTCCCCTATGGATTTTCAATTACCTAAGATCACACCATATTTTAATTTTACTACATTTATTTATATTCAACCTATTCAACGAATTGGATTATAATTCTGTCATTTGTTCAAGAAAAGTCCGTCTTCATGTTGCATCTTGATAATAAAATAATAATATTTGTTGGAAATTCAATAAGAGTCGTAAAATCATTAAGAATCCCTCTGCTTTTCTCACAACTCAAAAATATGTGGTTAATGTTACACAATGCTAGCTCACTCACAAAAGGGTGACCCCGTTACACCAATTCGATGAAAGTACTAGTACTTTACTGATGTACTTTTTTTTTAGGTTTTTTCAATTTTCTCAAAATTTGCTCCAAAGATTTTAATAAAAATTCAAAAATCGGTTATTTTTTATGATGCTTTTTAAAATGTATATTCTCATTTTGCCCTTGAAGTGTTTTGAAGCACACTTTACTCTTGTACTTCATAGAAAAGATTTCAGTTTTTTTCAAATTCACTTTCCGGCTCTTCCTTCCATAGAGCTAATGTTAAATCCCTGTGGGGATTTGCATGTTAATTTTGATTCAAAAGGGGTTACTACTACTAAATAATTTACTTTGGGAAACTAAATATATTTCGACGCAAAAAATCTAGTGTGATCAAGCACTTTCTCTTACCAAAGGGTTAAGAGCCTGTCACACCAGATTTTTTACTTTTTTTTTATTCTTAAGATGGCAAACAACTTTGGCGTTGAATTTTTTTTCGCTACTCTCACACACAACAACCTGCGGCTTTAAAAAAAGAGTTAACTTTTTTTTATTTATCAAAGCCTGATATTTTTTTTAATACTCACACACGCGTTATTATTTGACTTACAATTATTTTTATTAGTCAATTTATTAGGATTATTATGATTTCAAAGTTTTTTTTTTTTTAAGTCCATTTACACAACATAGAGATAAAAGTCTTTATTAAATAAAATATAGTAGTGGGTTAAGTCGTGAGAAAAATCCATTTAGGTATTTTATTTATTTATTATTTCGTTTCTAAACCTTTTAAAAAATATAAAATATCCCTCAAGGGAGAGAAAAACGAACGAAGCAAAAGGTCAAATTATTTTTATGAAAAGATTTTTTATTTTAGATAATTAAATATGTGCTAATTTAAGAAGTAATGAATAATAAATTAATGGAGTTTTGATTAACGTTATTTTGATAACATAAAATGACTATTATAAATCAGCTGGTAATTGTGAAGAGGAAATCAAAAAATCCGATCTGAAAATAATTGTATTAATATTTCATTCAAACTGAACGACTTAACTAAAATAAGAAACGATGTGAAAGTTGCGTGACTTAATTAGACGAGAGCGAATTTTTATGCACACATAGGATATAGGCTTTATTAAAAAATATTCGTTAGTGAGTGATGACGCACTTGACGAAAGAAATATTTCAGAACATTTCCTTCTCTGATCAATTTTTAGAACAATATTTTTTGTTTGATTCAAATGAATTCAATTTTTTTTTTTTTTTTACCCCCTTTTGTTATTTTCGTTTCGATTTTATCTACTGATGAATTTAGAAAATTTATAGAATCAGAACGAACATAGCGCTCTTATAAAAAATAAATGAGGAAACTTTTCGAAAGCCTGCTTACAAGTGCACACAACTCTACTTCTTCTATTATTCACTTTACTGGTAAAAACTAACAAATTTTTAAATGAGAACGAAAAATTCTGGATTGCCCACGCTCTGGAAATCCTTAAAATGTTTTTTTTTTTTTTTGTAAAAATAGATTTTAAATCGATTAGCTATTGAATGAATTCCATATCACATGGAACAAATTTGACCAAAATTGAATTGACTCCCCAAATTTTGTTGATAAATTCTAACCGTGATTTTTTATTATCAAAAAAAAAAAATCATTGTGGTTTTATGAAATCACGATGCAAGTGAAACTTTTTTTTCGGATCGTAGGCGTTTAGCTGAAAATTATTCAATTAAGGGTATTAAAATCGCGTTTTTAATCTTAACTTAATAATTAGCCCTCGGGGCTTGGTGTAGAGGTTAGCGTGTTAACCTCGTATACCAAACGTCACGGGTTCGGACCCCAGGCAGTCCGATGATTTTATTTAAGCCATTTGGATACCAAATGGCTTAAATAAGAATGCCTGGACATAAACGGTCGTAAAAGTCTTAAATGGTCTAAGTTGCCGAAAAGACTGTGAATGGGAAAAAAGTGTGTTAAAAAAAAAAAACTTAATAATTGGAAAATGGGAAATCAATAGACGCATGTTAAAAACTGAGAACAATATTTATTTAGCAATTGAAGATTTGAATCATTTTAAATTATTTCAAAAATTATATTTTATAAATTTAAAAATTTAATAATTAAATCTCATAATTATTTTTTTATAATTCGTCATATATATTAAATTTCAACTTTCCTATTTTTGTTGTCACGGCATTATGACGTCATGACTTGTAGCGTCACGGCCTTTGACGTCACGGTTTGTAACGCGACATGCTGATAGAAGAGCGAAAAAATTTGAGGCCATCAAATAAAAGTTTCACTTTAAAAATTCATCTAACTAAAAATTGATGTAAATTCGCACTTGATATAAATAGGACAAAATTCTCCATCATTATTAAATAAGTAGATAAATTGAAATTTTCATATTTTGGAATATTTTTCGGGATGTTTTTGAGAAACATTGTGTGCATTTTTTGATGCCCCTTAATGACAACAATTTATTTTTAATATTCAAATATCTGAAATTAAATTAAAGAAAACAAATTATTCCTTGTGATTATCACGAGTTGAGTGTTGAAAATTTATTTGATCATAAAATTTAGTTTGCTTTTTATTTTCAAATGTTTAATCATAATCAGTAAAATTTTTAATAACATTTTGATAAGATAGAGCCTTGCAGTTATTTATCTTGACTTCATTTTTTTATTTTTTTAAATTATGCAATTTATTATAAATTAACAAGCTTCAAGACTGCAATAATTTCTCTCTCCCCCTAATGACTCTTTTTAAAAACGAGAATCACGCAATCATCCTGAGCGAAATTAAAGAGAGAAAGAGAGCGATGATTAGCCAGCCACTCTAATCTCAATCTTGATGTGTTTTTATTTAACTTTAAAAATTAAATTTGATTTAAAAAGAAAAAAAAAAATATTATCAATTAAAATTTATTACTGATTCTGTCAAAATTAGCGCGCTTATTTTGCAATTATTAATACCCTGTCATTTTTGCTAATCTCCATCTAGAATTTAATTTATCCCTCTGATAGAACAAATAAAATATGAACACTTATTTTCACCCTCTCTCTTTTGTGATATTCTTTGTTTTATGATTTATTTGAATTTTAAAGGGTTGTAAGAAAAGGGTTAATAGTCAAAACAATGAGAACCTAAGTTGAGATTTAGGATAATAAAGAGATTTATAACGATATAAAATAAATTAAAAACTAAAAACAGACACCATAATAACTTTCTCCATAAGAAAAAGCGGGAATAGGTGCCTATAAAATGAATATTTTAACACTAACAAAATAACATAAATTACAATTTATTATATTCCTTGTTCTTTGTATGAGAAAATAGTATTTTTATACATTTACATACCATCATGCAACATTTGTTCTTTTAATAAGAGAATTTCTCTCTGGCTCTAACATATGAATTTTTCGATTTATAAAAGATTAAATCCTTTCTTTTTGAGTAAAGGTAAAGATCTCGCTTCACTTTGTTTGTAGAGTTGATTGATCACTTGGAATTAATTTACTAGCCGCGCCACCTTCCTCGCTTTACCTTTCCCTCTAATCGAGAGGTCCCTAAACTTTTTGCCTCGAAGACTACTTTCCATGTTTTTTGATTTTGGGTAGACCCCCCGCTTAGCTAATATAACATTGTTGAAAATTCTTCAACTTCAAGTGTGTTCTAATTGTAAGGTGTGGAAGAAAAAAAAAACATTATAAAACACACATTCTATTCTCTAAAAACAGACGTTAAAATTTAAAATAAACAAATGGATGTTAAAAAGTAATGTAAGCGTTAAAAAATGCTATTCAAAATCACTTGCTTGCCTCAAATAGCTATTCTGTAAACAAAAACTTTAAAGCCAAAACGTTAACATATAGTAAATAGTGTTAAAAATTAATGTCATGTCTATGAGGTGCCTTTAATATTTTAACGTCGTGTTTAAAATAAAAATGGCGTCTTTAACCTAAAAAGTAAGGTTATGATTTTGATAGCTTTGAAATAAAAGCAACATGTTAACGTCTCTGTTAACACTTTGTTTAGAGAATAGCATTTTTTAACACTGATTGTTTTTACATTACTTTTTAACACCTACTTGTTTATTTTAAATTTTGAAAAATAACCATAGTTTATTTCAAGCAGTCAACATTTAAAATGCAAATTTGGAACTAAGGTGCTATGGGAAACTAAATATATCTCTATACAAAAAATCTGGTGTGGCCACCACGGTGCACAACTTTCTCTTACCGAAGGGTAAGAGAAAGTTGTGGGCGTGTGCCAGTCACACCAGATTTTTTTAGTTGTGATTTATTTCTTAGTAAAAATGCTCCCCCCTTTTTTTTTCTTTCAATGAACGGTTTTCGATTAAAAATATAAAAATAATTAAAGCGCATATCACTAAGACGCCTAAAAAATCACCATCCAATTATGTTTCTAATGGTTTAATTTTTTTTTTTTTTTGAGTATTGGTCCAGATAGTATTGATGGTTCTTTCGTTTCATTTTTGGATTGAAATCTTAATTATTACGTAATAATGTCTCCCTAAAATCACATCTTCGCTCATAAGTCGTTTTCAATATTCATTTGCTGTGTGTTCAGAGGGCTTATGAAGTATGAAATATTATTTATTACCTGTTCATTTGCCTAAAGGCTCCATAAGGTAATAATATCTAAAATTTGACGTTCGATCTTAAAATTTTAAGTTGATCCCGGATTAGTTGAAGCAGTAAAATTATTTCAATTAATTCCTCGCCCCAAGCTCCATTTTTTTTTCTTTTATTTTTATTATTCTTCGAAAAAATAGAAAATATTTTTTGGAAAAAATTCACCTTTTGAACTTGTTGTTGTAAAGGCCTATTTATTATCTATTCATAAATCAATTTGAATATTTTTCAAACACCCTACAGCACATTTTAATGATCAATAAATAATTTGGATATTAAAACAAAAAAATATCAGGAATTTTTATTCATAATTTAACTTTGATTAAAAATAAGACAAGAGCGTGAGAAATTTAAAAGCTTTTTTTTATATAAAAAAATTACCATCAAACAAAGGGAATTTCACCTATCTTTCTTTACCAAAATAATGAAAATTATTATTTTCTTTATCTTTTTTTGGAAGCTCAAAAATGACTAGCGATTTGTTTTCGAATTTTTATTTTATTTATTTGTCTATATACAGTATGTACTATTTCCGGTACAGTATACAAAACAAATTGCGTTAGACCTCGTCTTTGGTACTAGTACTTTCATTCGTTGCTAATTTTTTAAGTTAATCCATAATTGATTAATTATGATTTTACTCTAAATAAAATACTTCAGAAGTTGTTGTAGTATCACTGAGAAATTTTTTTTGAACCGCTTCACGCGGACATTTCTCTAGAAATCACCCTCAGTTAGTTATTAGGCTATACTTTCTGATAGGATAGCATTCAATATAAGACTAATATTTATTTCATTTATATTTAAGGAGTAGGAGGACCGTCTAAATGTACTTTAGAAAAAACTAGACTATTATAAGCAATTTTTCAATGCGGTTTTTTTGAATCAATTAAATTCATAAGGGATTATTATAACAGGTAGTTATAATTTTTTTAATCTTATTAAAAAATGATGGAAATTTTTTTATTAAGCTAATACAGCAAACCATCTGTCCCAAAAATCTTATATTTTTTTACTTTCTCTTACCTATGTATATACAGTGTATGTAATATATATATAGAGAGAAAGTATTGGATTCATGTCAAAAATTCGATGTCGAAATTTTGTTGGATCTTCACGTTTTGAGGTCCCCTGAATCGAAAAAAGTGTTTTTCGCGACATGGTCTGTCTGTGTGTGTGTGTGTGTGTGTGTGTGTTCAATTTTAAGCATGAAGGAATTGAGCTACGAGGTTGAAATTTTATATATAAGTTACACATCCCCCGGGTCCGGAAAAATAAGCTTTTAATCAAAATCGGCCAAAGAGTACTAGTACTTTACTGATGTACTTTTTCAGTTTTTTTCGATTTTCTCAAAATTCGCTCTAACGATTTTGATTAAAATTCAAAAATCAATTATTTTTTAGATGCTCTTTCAAATGTATATTCTCATTTTGCTCTCAAAATTGTTTGAAGCACACTTTACTCTTGTGCTTCATAGAAAAGATAGGAGAAATGGTTGCCATGGTAACAAAATATAAATAATTTCCCATACTTATAAATTTTACATCTGAATTCAAATGTACCGTACTGTCGGGAACTAAATATATTTCGACACGAAAAATCTGATGTGACAAGCACAGTACACAACTTTCGATTACCGAAGGTAAGAGTAAATGTAAAATTTATAAGTATGGGAAAATATTTATATTTTGTTATCATGGCAACCATTTTTCTTATGAAACACAAGAGTAAAGTGGTCTTCAGAAGATTTCAATCGCAAAATGAGAATATACATTTTAAAGAGCATCTAAAAAATAATTGATTTTTGAATTTAAAAAAAAATCGTTAGAGCAAATTTTTCGAAATAAGTTTTTTTTTTTTTGCTTACTTTTTAAGACACCATCTCATCGGCAAGAACATGCGTAACAGCTTCGCTTCTACTCCCCCTTAATTTAAGTTAATAATTTGAAAATATCTCCAATAAATTTAACTTGAATCATCTTCAAACAAATGATATTTTGGTTTATTAATTCTTTATTAGTTAGAGCTGCAGCCCCTCCTTCAATTATAAAATCTTTGTCCTTTTTTCTTGATTACATAAAAATAAAAATTTGTAGATGGATTTTTTCAATAGATTTGATGAGATTTGATTTTGATATAAATTTATAAAAAAAAAATATCTGTTTTTGTCTTTTTTTCAAATTAAAGTAAAATTGTATTGGCAATTGGAAAAATTGTTTTTATATAAAACTTGACAGAATAAAATTTAAAAGTAAAAAAAAAACAATATTAATATTGAAATATTGATAAAAATAAAAAAAGATAAAAGAAATATGTCCTTTGTGAAATTTAGATTCCATTTTCGTTTTAAATCAATATTAATTAATCTGGAGAGATTATTACGCACAGTACCTCTATATCTAATGTAATTAGTAATATTAAAACTATCAAAGATCGTCAACTCAAAGAGGTAAATTAAAATGGTACCTCCTTATAAAGGACCTAGCAATATTTACTTATTTTTGCGAAAAATTAATTAGAATATTTTCTCCTTAATGGTTGTGTAGAGGCAAAGGCAGCCAATAACGCTCTTAAATACTTTACCAATTAGCCGGAAACGTTTCGGTGCATTTATTATATTTATTCATCCTTTAATTGCTGTATATGTTGCTCAGACCTTGTCCAATAGTATAGCATATTTATATAGCTATTTATAAATAGTAAACTATTTTTGTTAATAAATTAAATTCAAAATAACCTAAACTTTATTATTTACATGTAAAATAGTTTACTACTTATAAATCGATTTATATGCTATATTATTGGACAAACTGATGTACACCAATTAAAGGATTAAAGATATAATAAATGCACCGAAACTTTCCCGCTAATTGGTAAAGTATTTAAGAGCGTTATTTCTTGGTTGCCTCTGCCTCTACACATCCTTAAAAATCCACAGGCATCTCAATCAAGGATGAGAAGGATCGCGGTCCTTTTGGATTTATATCCGATCAAGGATTTTCAGATCTGGATAGAAATTATTTTTACTCTTCCTGGATCTTGAAACGGATCGCTAATTCTTTTCGATGGATTAGCAATTCTGAATTTTTGCCGGAGTCTTTTCAAAGGATTTCCAGTCCTTTAAAATTGTTTACTTGTTAATAAATACGTATATCCTTTTGATTAAACCAAACGCCGTCAAGTCCGGATCGCGGATCTGCATTTGTGGATCGGAACAGCAAACCTTTTCTAAATCGGATCGGATCGCCCGAGTTCGTCGGAACGCCAATCCTTTTACATCATTCCGATAGGATTAATGGATCGGATCATCTGAACTACCCGGATTCATGGATCAGATCGCTAATTCTTTTAAAGGATTTTTCCCATTCCTGACCTCAATAGTCTCGAAAGGCCGTTAGAAGACGATTCAATACCGAGTTACTCGAGGGGGCAAGAGATGGCGTTAGTTTTTCCCATAGTAATACAAGGGATTTATTCCATTTCATTTTAAAGATTCCAGCTAATTAATTAAAGGCAAAAAAATTAATTATTTTTTAACACAATGGTTACTAATTTAATTATCTATAAGATATAGGCGAATTTTTTAAAAATATCTTTCCTTTAATGCGATTAATCTAAAAAGAAATTTTATTTTTTCGAAAATCAAAAAAGAACTTCTAAAAGTTGTAGATATTTTAAATAGCTTTAATTAAAAAAAAATTTGAGGTCGATAGCTTCAAAATTGTGGCCGCTGGAATCGCCCAAAATTAGCACCCCGAGACACGCACCTTAAAATTCATAGATAAACTATTTTTCGTGGAAATCATTTGAAGTACACTTTATTTTTATATAATAATAATAAGAATAATAATAATTCATTAATTTTTTCATCTTTAGCTTCAGAGCAAAACCCCATCTATCTCTTTCTTTATTACCAAGTTTTTTAATTAAATTCTATTTGTATTGATAAGAAAATATTTATTTTTCTATTTAAAATGAACTACTAAGATTGGTTTTAAATTTAGACCGAGAGAGAGAGAGAGAGAGAGAGAGAGAGAATCAGAGAAATTAAACTGATTCGTAATCAATCTCCTCGTTTAATGAATTCCCTACTTGATGAAATGTAAATAGAGGCGAATTGCAAATTAAAAATCGCAAGTAATTACTAGCCTACAAGTGGACATTAGATTTGCTCTCGCAAAGCGGCCCGCATACGACACACACACACACACACACACACACACACAGATGTGGGCCCCACACCTCTTTTAGGGGCACCGTCTCTCTCAGGTGGGCGAACCACCACCACCACCACCATCTGTCTACCAGGCACTCGGGTGTGTTTGCTTACAGCTCGGCAAACATCCTTATACGTCGTAATCATTCGATTAACGTTTGTGTGTGATCAACAACTCGAACGAAAATATCGTTTCCCAGGTTCTCGTAGTCTATTATTAAAAGGGATTGGATTTAAATAACCCCCAGTTGAGCTTCTTTGAATTCTCATAATACCCTTTTGAATTCTTTTTTACTTTCTCTTACTAATACAGTACATGTAATAGATGGAGAGTATTGTGATTGTGCCAAAAATTCGATTTGAGATTTTGGTAGAAATATAGGTTTTGGGAGTCCCTGAGTTCAAAAAAGAGGTTTCCGCCAAATGGTCACTAAATCTGT
This sequence comes from Euborellia annulipes, assembly GCA_023213315.1. Lineage (NCBI taxonomy): Eukaryota > Metazoa > Arthropoda > Insecta > Dermaptera > Anisolabididae > Euborellia > Euborellia annulipes. The sequence continues at coordinate 56,935 of JAKCPI010026842.1, read as the reverse complement.
ATGTCCGTGAACAAAATATCTCAAGAACGAAAAGAGGAACGATGTTGAAATTTTATATTAAAATTAGTTGCCCCTCTGGTATATAACATCAATAACTGAAATACTTTTTTTTTTTTTTTTTTTTTTGATCTTGAGTAAATCCGGGAGAGATTCCACACATTTTTAAACCCATTATTCTATAGCTAAAGTGCATATAAATATAAGTGACTAGTTCTTATTTCAAGATAATAAAATATATTAAGTGTGTAATGGGTTATAATTAAATTAAAAAGCAAACGTTTGGGATAGTGGGACCCCGGCAGGAACGAAGTTCCCCACGCCTTTTCTTCAACTCAGAATATAATTTAATTTGAATATTATTTAAATAGAAAGCCCGCCGAAGGCTGGTCTAGCCAGGGGGCTGCGCCCGCCGGAATCTCTTGCTCGCTACCTACTGTAGATAAAAGGAGAAGATGGGCGTGGCCTCACCAAGGCTTCGGCTAATCTCGCCTTCCTCCGCCGTCGCTCGGGCGCTGAGAACGTATTTTTGTTACGTTACATTTTCTCTCATTTCACTCTGCGTAAGCCGCGTTAAAGAACTTCGTTACAAAACTATATAACAAGTAGAAAAGAATATATTTGTAAGTTATAACTTTGCAATTTGGCGTCTCACCACATGATGTCAGGAGCTATAATATTATAATTTTTCCTATAATTTATTATTTTTAAAAGAAATAAAAACGCATATTCCTTAAGGTGGATCCACCTTTAGGCGCAAGGCCCGTTGACGACGGGACCTATCTCTTTAGGATTAAAGTTCTTTCTTTAATATATTCTCCTAAACAAACTTGAAATGAAACAAATCAACATTAGAAGGAGGAATAATCAGTGACTGTCCAGTCAGTCTATTGTGCATTCATATCAACATCAAATTATCTGTCCACGCATAATAATCATCACACAATATTCAATTTAAACCCTAATTGATCAGTTAGACTATCCATATTAAATATTGATAACCAATAAAATACCACTATTGAGAATAGACGGTCTATTAATAAAAAAAAAAAATTACTGATCAAAGAATATACAAGCGAAGACTAAACATTAAATGAAGTTAATCTATGAACTTCTTAATAAAATATTCAGGAGATGAAAAAATTTGATTTTTTTTTTTTTGTTTGGCTGCCTTTTCATCATCTCCAACTCATCAGCCAGGGAAATTTGTAAATTTAGTATTCCAAAACACACTAAAATTAAAATTTTTTTTTACAGTGTAGGATCGATTTTTTATCATTAATTTTTGAATTGTCCGAACTTTTTATTTTTTTTCTATAATATATATGTTTCTTTAGGACAGTAGCCAAAAATCTTTCTGAGGTGGGACATTCCGATTTGAACGTTCCCCCTCCCCTTTCCATTGAATAAATTTAAATTATAAAATATTTTTTAAAATTTCTAACAAAGTTTAAAATTATAATATCTCCTATATTTTACGAGAGGAGGGGTAGGGGAGGAGAAATAAACTCTTTCCTCTTGATTCTAATTTCTTTTAAATTAGTCTTGAACTATTAGCAATACCAATCAATCCATTCAATCCATATTCGATTTCTAATCCTTATTTTCTCAGAGGATCAAATTTCATTCATTATTTAATATAAAATTACGAGAGGCTTTTCACAGACTCAAACCTGAAAAAAAGGTTCTGAATTAACGGATCATAAAAAAATCAAGACAATCTTGAATTTGAGCCTTTCGTAATTTTATAGTATACCCTATCTATATTTATATATATAACTGGATATTCCCAGACCACACAATTCATTATTTAATTTTCGGCATGTCTTTTTATCTGTGAAGATAATTATTTTGTCTAGATTTATATAAAAAAAAGTAAAAGTGGAAGATAATTAAAGATGAAAAAAAACCGCCGCCAAGAAGTTGAGATTATGCATTGATGCTAGATAATAAAATTATGTACAGTAATAAACCAAAGATAATTTAATTTAATGAAATAAAAAAAAAAAAAAAATTAAAGGCGAATATTTACTGGATAGAGATTCCCTCAATATCAAAATAATACATTTTAATATTAAAAAGATTTATTCATGACGTAGGAATACAACAAAAAAAATAATATGGCAATTTAATTTAATTTGCATTTACATTGCTTTAATTATATTAAAAAGGGCCATTAATTATTTTTAACTAGCTGGTAGCATATCACGTGACTTTACTGAATAATAATAAATTATTTATTACAATTATATGTTATTTTATTGCTCTAGATTCGCGAAACAGGTATCGGTGTTTGAATTCATAAAATATAAATAAAATGATGGAACCACCGCAAAAAAACGGGAAAAATATTTCAATTTATTATTGTTTTTGTTCCTCTTTGTTTAATTTTTGAATAATTACAAATTTAAAGAAGACATCCCTCGGCATCACAAGTGGAGATTGCATTATTCTTAAAATCTGAAGAATATCAGCAGGTGTCGAACAATCAGGATTCATTAAGGATTATAGTCCAAGAGCTGGCGACGGAAATGGGCAAGAGTTTTCTGATCAGGGCCTAATTGTGTCATCAAACCTCGCCAAAAAGTCGAATAGTAGAATTGTGTAAAAGTTTTCTTGCCATTAAATTTAGATTCCTAACCTTGGCTCAGTTTGCCTTTGGTCTTTATTAAATGGCAAGAAAACCTTTACACAATTGTTTACACTTTTTGGCCAGTTTTGTTGACACACTTCAGCCCTGAAGATGGTCGTACATCTGTACGCAACGTCGACTTGAAGTGCCTTAACAAACAAAATAAATCTAGCTGCATTTGCACTTTTCTTCATAAGCCATGGTGGCTATAAATAATATTTTTTGTACCGGAGCTACACCCGTGAACACTTGATAGAAAATTTCTTCTTTTCATCTTCCTGACTGTCTAGGTGTGTGACCTACATAAGTTTTTTTTTTGTTTTTTTGAAATCCCTCATAAAATGACGGGTTTTTCAAAGTTATTGAATTCAAATTAGGAAAAATTCCCTGAGAATATTTTTGTATTTCTCTTAATTCGTATATTCGTATTCTAATTTTAATTTACGTTAAATAGATTTCGATAGATTTCTGTCACTCAGCAAGGATCACGACTAACAGAACTAGTCAATTCCAATCTTCCTTTGTCCCCATGACCTCCCGTGATTGGAACAAGTTCCCTGCGTCTATCTTCCCCAAAACCTACAATCTTCAGACTTACAAGTCTAATCTCAACAGGCATCTTCTCAGTTCCCGCAGTTGAGTTCCCCTTTTATGTTCTTCTTTTGTTTTTATTTTCTTCCTGGCTGCATGTGACCACTGGTCATTATAGGTCTTCGGAACTTATGCACCCATTCCAAAAAAAAAAAATCTCCCTTAGAAATAAGAAGCGAAAATTCTAACCCTGGCAATACTTCATCTAACATCAAAACAAATTATCAAATTATTTAAAGTAAAAAAATAACATTTTTCCGTTATTTAGTACTACAAAGTATATTCTGAAATCCAAGCTTAAATGTTTAATTAAATCCGACATTACATTAGACAGCAGCCATAATTGGAGTTTAATTTAATAAAAAGAAATTGCCGACTCGAGGCTTATATAAACTCACACAATGTTTGGTCTTAGGAGTTAATCATAGCTATTAGCAGATGAATAATTGCTATTTATCTAATGTAATGCATGAGATAATAGCGTTTCGGTTCCCGCGCCGCCAACGTGTTAGGAGTTGAGCTTCCGGTCCGCCATAGTCTCTCTCTCTGATAATCACCGGAAGCTATATTTACCGAAAGAGAGAGGGATAATATATGCCGATGTTTATCTTGCGGTAATAGGCGGTTGCCGCCATTGGTCAGGGGCACCGGTGACGTCACGTGGGGGCCGCCCCACACCTGTCGGACCAATTTCCTTCGGGATTTATTCACCAAAAAAAAAAAAAAAAAAATTCGCCGTTGATTGAGTGCTAATTGTATATGCTTTGAGAGTAGAACAAATTGGAAATGGACATAGTATGTACGCAAAGGAATTTACTACAACAAAAAATATTATTTATAGCCTTGCAAACTGGAATAGCGCCTCATTATATTATAATTAAAAAAAAAATAATAATAATAAGATAAGAGAAGATTTATTTTCAACAAATTCAAATGGACAAGATAATAATGAAATGAACAGTAGTTAGAGAATTTAGCCTATCATTATTCTAAAAAGAGAATTTATTAATTTAGACTTATTGCTTATTGTTCCTTCAGTGCATATGAATGAAGAGATTTCAGATAGATTGATTTAAAAAATAAATACCTACTATAGGCCTATTAATTATATATATGGGGATGGGGAATCTTTTTTTAAATGAAAGGTCATATTAATTCTCTGAAATAGTGGGAATCTTTGAACTTATTAAGGAAAACTTCGTACCATCAATCATCCAGATTCTCCATTATCCTTTTTTCCTTTATTATTCTTTTATCCAGAAATACATACTTTTTTGAGTTTTTAATTAAACCGGAGCTACACCTTCCAACGATGAACACTTGAACGAAATTCACTTTCTTCTCAAATCACGAGGTAGTCTTCTATCGATGGATGTCAAACAAAAACTAAAAGACCCCAGCTGGTTCAAATTTCTACAGGAGTCAGCTGATAGTTGCCTGCTGACAGGAGCAGTGTTGCCATTTCAGTTAAGAGGCGGGAAATTCAAAAAGTCACGGACTTATTGACCTGCCCTCGTAGATTGTCGAACCTTAAAACCTTAAACAAGTGCAAGTGTCGATGTCGCCGAATATTTACTAATAAAGTTGGAAGCTCATCGCTCATAGTTCTGCTATCAAGTTGGGAGGTTCTCATGACCACAGATCTGGACATTAGCCTGTACACTACAATGAGGAAATTATATTTTCTGATTACTGTCGAGTGTCCTTATTTTTCGAACAGATATGTTTACACATTCAGGGACCTATTTTTGGACGGCCCTACTTTACACTATGAGTAATTATTAATTAATAAATCACACAGCTAATATAGAAATTAATATTGTTAATCAAAGAATATAGTTTCAATTGATTGGTCACCACTTCTATTCTCCAAATACAATCTTACATCTTTGTAGGCTTACCTGAATTGTACAGCCGCGCCACATTGCTTGAGACTGGATCCTTGAGCTTTGGCTTAGGCAACCAAAATTCTTAGTCATGTTGTTTTAAAAGTCTTAAAAGATGATTTTTTTTTAAATATTGGTTTGGTTAACTAAGCTCAAGGCACCACTCTAGAGTGGGAATTGGACGAGAGGTTCCTAGGATCTGCGAATGCCTGTCCTTAGGACGACGACTTACGTCCGTTCATTCTTGGTAACATCGTGAAGATTATGGAATGGTATCCTGGATGACATCATATCGGCAAGATATGTTAAGTTTTTAAGAAAAAAGTCAGGAGCAGACAGTAGATGCTTAATAGATGCTGCGAGAGGGAGATTAAGTAGTACGTTCTTTTTATATATGTAAATTTTTTTATGCTCAATGAGCCAAAGTGCCTCAGAGCAAATAAATACAATATAATCATTCATTCACTCTCGAGCACATAAGGCACTTGTGGCGGCGACTGTACTGTAAGGCCACATTATACATGATTGAAATATATATTGGGTACAAATAAACCACAGAAACCCAAAAATATAATTATTTTTGATCAGTATTTTATTAAATCATCATTTCGACCGACCCCAGGGGCTATTTAGATTAGCATTGCTTAATTATAATGATTTCGGTGACTGTTGTTCTTCCCTCCGGCCATGTTCGGTTGCTTTATTTGTATTTGATTATCCGGACGATCCCTGGTCTCAATAATCATGTTTATACTTTACAATATTCTAATCATACAAATATCAACTACAATTAGATTAATTGAAAATATTTTCTCCAATAGTGTAGTCACATATTCCACCCCCCCCCCTGTTGTCCGACCTAATAACAATTTTATTTGAAATTCAATGCACAACAAAATATTCATCAATAAAATAAAAACATAATTATAAAGTAATGCGCGGTTCTTTAAAGAAAGTACAAAATAGAATAAATGAGATAAAAAGCAAAAAGTTAATTTTTTCGTTTCGGACGCCACTCACGTCCCTCTTCAGGACATTTATTTGTTAAAAACAGAGGATGGATGAATATTCAAAAAAGATATAGAAATTTAAAAAGAATCCACTAAGAAAGAGTGACTAGATAAGATCTCCGAAATAGTTTGAAATTATCCCAACATATATCTGCTGAAAATTTAGCGTCTTTTTCTATTTAAAAATATAATTGATAATTTTTTGTAATAGAATACATTCATCTGTATTTATAACTTTAAAAAAAAAAAATGCTTTTATTTATTGTAATTTGAACTAAAAAGAGAGAAATAATTTAAATGTTCTCTTACCCTTCGGTAAGCAAAAGTTGTGCACCGTGACGGCCACACCAGATTTTTTGTGTTGAGATATACACCTTAGTTCCAAACTTGCATTTTAAATGTTGACTGCTTGTTATAAACTGGTTATTTTTCAAAATTTTAATCTCATATTTGGACATTTTATACACAATACAGAATCCTAAATAAATACAAAATTTCATAAGATATGGAAATTTTTTTTTAAATGTGTAAAAAGTTCCAAAGGGGACTGACTCCCTTTTGAATCGAAATTAACACGCAAATTCCCATAGAGATTCAACATTAGCTCTATGGAAGGAAGATGAATTTGAAAAATCTGAAATATTACATCAGTAAAGTGTACTTCAAAACACTTTTAGGGCAAAATGAGAATATACATTTTAAAGAGCATCTAAAAAATAATTGATTTATGAATTTTAAACAATTTTTGTGGAGCGAATTTTGAGAAAATCGAAAAAAACTAAAAAAGTATATCAGTAAAGTACTAGTACTTTTTGGCCGATTTTGTTCAAAAGCATATTTTGAGTGTCTGGGAGGGTACCTAACTTAAATATAAAATTTCATTCCGGTAGCTCAATTCCTTTTTTCTAAAAATCGTTACACACAGACCGACAGACAGACCAATTTGCGGGATCCACTTTTTTGGACTCAGACCTCAAAACGTGTATATCCATCAAAATCTCGACATCGAATTTTTGACATGATCACAATACTTTCTATATATATTTATATATAGGGTAAGAGAAAGTAAAAATAATTGAAGACAAAGGAATGAGAAAATTAGAAAAATTTTAATAAAAAGAAATTTTTTATTTTATTAAAAAAAAAAAAATTTTTTTTCATAAACGGAAAGTTTTCTAAAACAATAAGCGCTTATAGAATGAGATTCACTTTTCTTTGTCTTTGTTTTTATTATTCTCTCCTCTCTCTTTTCCGTTTTGATCGATTCAATTTACCCTTTTATACTCTACTATTGCATAAACGAAATTTGCAACGAATACTTGACTTTCTTAACAAGTAGGCTTAACTTCATTTTCTCTCCAGTTTAGATCGTGGGAGGGAAAATTGTATCAACTCGTCTCTCCTCTCACACTTTGAAAATGGCCTCCATTCAAATTCCAACTTTCGGAGACGACGGACTTATACGTAAAATAGATTAAACAAGTTAGCAAAAAAAAAAAGGAAAAGAAAAAAAAAATACCTGATCGAAATTTTGTTATTTTTCTCACTTGTTTGTCCAACTAATTTTCGCTAAACTCGTTCAGGCTTTTACTAATTTTTTTTTTATTAAATTGCCGTCATTAAAAAGACTAGGTGCTGAAAATTTATAATTTATACTAGGTGTAATAAAAAATAAATTAACTTAACACGTTATTCGTAAAATCAAATTCATTTAATTCATTATTTTTTTAATATTAAAAAAAATAAAATTTTTTTTTTTTTACTAATACAATTTGAATTTTATATATTTTATTATTGATTATTAGAGGTTATGACACTAAACTTTAATCAATTTCGTTCGTCATGCAAAAGAAGAAAAAACTTTTTTTTACAAAAGGATTTCGACAGTTTCTATTTTTTTTTATTTTTTAATTATAAAACTCATTTTCTACGCTTAATTATATAATAATAAATTTTTATATAAAATATTCAAATTGCATGTCTAAAAAAGCCTTTAGCTAAAACAAATTGATTCTTTTTTTTTATTTACTGTATATTTTATTCAGGTATAAAAAAAATTATTTTTAATGAAAGCATCTGAGTTTCGCGTTATATGAGTCCCTCTTTGCTAATAATAATAATTATGATGAGGATTACAGCTAGCAGATATAAAATAAAATTTTATATTATTTTGTCAACGTTTCGTTTCCATCTTCAGAACTTACTGCGATTGACAATTCAGAGATTTCATTTTTGTTAAGTTTAAAAGATTGAAAATTTTTTTTGGCAGGCCTAAGTATTATAGGCCTAAGAACTCACCAGCTTTTTTTTACTATAAAGTTTTATGGCTGGGGGTAAAACGATCACGATCACACAGGATATTTCAGAAAGATACAGTCAAGTTTTTACTTCCTCTTACCTATATATATACCTATGTATATACTTGGGTATATAGAGATAAAATTTAGTTTTCTTTAAAATCATTCAAAACGTTTCGATTCTGTTTAAAGTCATCTTCTGAGCTGGTGTCGATATATAATTTCTACTATAAAAATCGGGTGTGACTGGTAGCACAGCTCACAACTTTCTCTTACCTTCGCTAGTCGAAAGTTGTATTCTGTGCTTTCACATCAGATTTTTGTGTCGACATATATTTAGTTTCCGCCGCTATATTAAAATTCAAGATGTAAAATTTATGTGTGGGAAAATATTTGTATTTTGTTACCATGGCAACCATTTCTCCTATCCTTCCTATGAAGTACAAGAGTAAAGTTGTCTTCAGAAGATTTCAATGGCAAAATGAGAATATACATTTTAAAGAGAATCTAAAAAATAATTGATTTTTGAATTTAAAAAAAATCGTTTAAGCGAATTTTTAGAAAATCGAAAAAAAGCTGAAAAAAGTGCATCAGTAAAGTACTAGTACTTTTTGGCCGATTTTGATTAACCCCCAGGGGGGCGTCTAACTCAATATAAAATTCCAACCTCTTAGCTTAATTCCTTCATTCTTAAAATTGAACAGACCCACGGACTCACACCATGTCGCGAAAACCACTTTTTTGGATGCAGGGGACTTCAAAGAAGTGTATATCCATGAAAATCTCGACATCGAATTTTTTACATGAATCCAATACTTTCTCTCTATATATATTAACATATATAGATATAAGAGAAAGTAAAAATTCTTAATTTACACAAAATTAAATTATCTTCTCATATAAAATTTTGAAAAATTCTATCAATAATCGATTGTATGTATAAATGAAGGAATTTTTAATGAAATTTTCAAGACTACTCTCAAATGTATTGTAAAAAACAGCCTAGTATATAAATTATGACATCTCTATTTATGGCTTTAAACAAACCCGAAACATCAGCAGTTGGTAATAATTAAAAAAAAATTTGGTCGGACCTTTTTTTTAATTTTTCTTCTATTGAATTCAAAGTGCCCCCTTAAAACATTTAGTTAACAGATCATAGCAATATTTAATTAATTTTGGAGTTGAGCCTTTCACAGTTGTTGTCATTGATAAAATAAATTTGTTTTCAGTTTAACTGCGGTTTATTTGTAAAAACTACGTTTCGGTCATTCATTTTGTGGCCTTCTGCAGGTACAATTCAATCAAGATTACAAAGGTTATTAAATACAAATGAGATTGTCACATCAATAACCTTAACTGAATTGTACCTGAAGAAGACCAGAGAATGAAACGTTGTAATTTTTACAAATTAAGCAAAACGGTTGAGTACTTAAAAGAAAAGTAAAATTTGTTCTGATTGTAGTTAAAAAGTAAAAGCTTCATTAAAATAACGCCTTAAGGAAATTTTTTTTTATTACATAACGGATGATATTAAAACTCAAAACATTTTAAACAATTTAATTTTTTAATGATAACCTATCTAAAAAGCCATTTTTTGCAATGAATGCCCCGCCCTTTTGCCGCTCATTAATAATATAAAATTTTTGTTATATCTAAATGACTTGGCCAAGGAAAGAAAGGAAGACAGGCAGGCTTTAGTCTAATGTTCATGCTTATGTTTGTGCATGTATTTATTATGCCGAGCTGAGTCTTTTATAATTTAAGAGCATACTCGCCGTTTATTTCTATGAGTAGGTATATTTCTTTTTATGGTTTCTCTCTGGTGTGTGAGTGTTTCGGTCGTTAATGTTTAATAAAGTGTCGGGGGCCCGTTAGAGTGGGGCGCCGTGGGGCTTTCGTGGAGGGACTCCGCCCCCACCACTTGGCGCCCACTTGCAGGTCTAATGACTGTTGAAAATAAAAATATATTAATTTAGGCTTAATGATCACCATCTCCTATGAATGTGGTTAGAACAAAAAAAAAATTACATATTTATCATAAAAATATATGATGTGGAACATTAAGAATTAGAGTAGCGCCTTTTCAATTTCTTTAAATAATTAATACTTTTTTTAAAGAGAAAAATTTTTATGTTATGTTACATAACTTTTATCTAAAGGAATTTGTAATTTTTTCCTCTTATAAATTGCTTTAAATATAATTAAGAAAAAAGTTTATAATTTTTGAATAGTAACCACCAGAGAGCAAAAATTGGATTCATATCTCTTAAATGCTGTATATTGAGACTTATATTGAGGAAGGGCTCGCTTAGAAGCCCAGCAAATTTTTTATTGTCCTAAAATTCCTTAAACGAATTATACTTCACTACCCTGGATAGTCCGCGCTTCAATTAGTCCCGATTGAAATTTTTCTAATTTTTTTTTTAAGCGAAACTTTTATTACATCGCCTCAAATTTTTCTCTCCCTATCATATCAGCATGTCGCATTTCAAGCCGTGACGTCACCGGCGACTCAGACCAGGTTTCTTTACTACGCTACGAGAGTGCGCTACTGTCGATAGAGCTCTAGTGAAGGTGTGGGCAGGGTGCCCCCCTCCCCAATTCATTAGTGTCGTTTCGTTTGTTAATGAAAATATTATTTACATTTTTCTTGTTTTATAATACTATAAAGCGCTAGTCACTGACTTCCGTTATGTTCCTGTTTACCACTCTCTCTCGCTGATTTGCCAGAGACAGAGGAAGTTGAGTCAGTGAGGGAAAAAGAGGGGAAATTTGAAACATTAACCGAGCAATTGCAAAATATTCATACAGTGAGCAAGAATAAATTTGATATATTTTCTCGCCGAAGGCGATCAGGCAAGTTTGAAAGCCCGTCTAAGGCGACCTTTTCCACTTGTATTTATACTATATTTTTCATATATTTATTAACTATATTTTTTTTCAGTTAAATGCCTACGATCTGAAAAAAGTTTCACTTGCATCGTGATTTCATAAATCTACACAATTTATTTATTTTTTTTTTTGGAAATTAAAACATTAAAATTTTTTTTTTTTAATTAAAACATTAAAAAAACTTTTTTTTAAATGTTAAACTTAAAAAATTTTTAAAAATTAAACCCACTCGTACTATTCGATTTATTATTTTTATAAATTTTTTTACACTTTAAGCTAACATCTCATTAAATTAAAATTAAATATATACAAATATACAAATAATACACTCGTTTATATGTTTCAAAATATTTTTTAATTAAAATTAACACTTACTCCGTATTTCAACACTCACTGTATCAGAAGTGAAGCTGTTCCTGACGATGACAGATTCGTTTTAAGTGTTAATTTTAATTAATAATTGTTTTGGAACATATAACTGAGTGTGATTTTGTACCGTATATTTAATTTACAAAATGTTATATGGTCGAGAGTTTCTTAATCATATTCAATGGATTATTAAAATGGAATTCAACTTTAACTATCTTCTTCAATAAATTTTTTTTTATATCATATTTGAATATTTACATTGAAAATGATTTTTGATTCTAATTAAAAAATTTTTTTAATTTATTTCTCTTGAATTGATTGTCATTCATTTATTTATTTATTTATTATTTTTTTTTGAATCATTCATTTATTATTTATTCATTAGGACATTTTTCACCTCAATATCGAAAAATAAAACATGATAGTCATTGTGTAAATAAATGGCGTAGAGTGTGAAGTCGCTTTAAACAAAACCACCCAGCTCTCAACGAGATGGATGGTTATACAGACTCTCTTTCGCTTAAATAGCTTTATTATACGTCCGAATTTTAGAAAGCTTTTACGTTACTCTCAATAATGGACTAAATAATCATAATTTTCTCCTAGTTTATAGTTTACTTTTCTTTTTTTTTGATTATTATGGTTTGATCGATTCAATTTAAATTCTTATTTGTAATTATGGATGTCGACTCTTCCCTAAATCAAAATCAAACTAAATGAGCTGCTCTTGACTAAACACACGTTTCTAACATGAATCATGCCGATTAACAATAATCATGCCCCGGCACGCTTATGCAATACCCACGACCATATTCTGTTCATGGGGAGATATTATATATTAGTGAGCGAAATATGCATATACAGACCTATACGTTTATTTAGACTTTAATATTTTAAAGCCACAAGATTTGTTTTTAATTATAAATCGCGAACTTTATTTTAAGAGACAGGTTTCGTTGATTTTTACTTTCTCTTACTTCTATATTTGTTAATATATAGAGAGAGGAAGTATTGAATTCATGTCAAAAATTCGATGTCGAGATTTTGATGGATATACACGTTTTGAGGTCCACTGAATTCAAAAAGTGGTCTGTCTGTGTGTGTCTGAACAAAATATCTCAAGAACGGAAAAAGCTAGGAGGTTGAAATTTTATATTTAAGTTAGACACCCCCCTAGAGCGTGAAAATAAGCTTTTTATCAAAATCGGCTGAAAAGTTCTAGTACTTTACTGATGCAGTTTTTCAGTTTTTTTCAATTTTCTCAAAATTCGATCCAATAATTTTGTTTAAAATTCAAAAATCAATTATTTTTTAGATGCTCTTTAAAATGTATATTCTCATTTTGCCATTGAAATTCTCTGGAGTCCACTTTACTCTTGTACTTTATAGGAAAGATAGGAGAAATAGTTGCCATGGTAACAAAATATAACTATTTATAAATATTTTCTTGCCCTCGGGGCATGGCGTAGAGGTTAGCGTGCTAACCGCGTATACCAAACGTCGCGGGTTCGGACCCCAGGCGTCCGATGATTTTATTTAAGCCAATTGGATACCAAATGGCTTAAATAAGAATGCCTGGACCCCTATATGTATATTTATATAATAACGGTTTTCGTCTAAAGTCTTAAATGGCCTGAGTTGCCGAAAAGACTGTGTGAATGTGTGTGTGAGTGTGAGTGTGAATGAGAAAAAGTGTGAATATTTAAAAAAAAAAAAAAAAAAAAATATTTTCTATATACTTTTAAATTTTACAGCTTGAAATTGGAATGTACCATACTGTCGGAAACTAAATATATGTTGACATAAAAAATCTGGTGTGACAAGCACAGAACACATCTTTCGGTTACCGAAGGTAAGAGAAAGTTGTGTGCTGTGCGACCAGTCACTCCAGATTTTTTTTCAAGATATCAAGTTCTAACAAAAATTTCATATTTAGACCTTTGCAATTCCTAAATAAATAAAAATCAAATGAAAATAAAAAAAAAATCGCAACTTTGGAGCCAAATAATTTTGGATAAAAATTAAGTCTCACCATCCAATATTTTTAATTAACTTAACCCCCTCCCCCACTGACTTTTCATCTAAATTGTGACTAAAATGTAAAAAAAAAAATTTTGAATTGATGTGCCATCTATTGCAATAGTATTGAGACTAAAGCCCGGTAGTTAGGCAGCCCAAATGGCACACGCGCTCTAGAGCTTTCAAAAAAGGTTCGTTCGGACTATTGTATGCTTTGAAAAAGGTATTCTTACACCGACAAGAAAGTGTTAGTGTGCGTTTGCATTTGGGCTGCCTAACGACCGGGCTTAAGTCTCAATACTAAATTAAATAAAATAGATGGTAATTTTTTTTTTTTTAATTCGTTTAAAGTCTTTTTCGGCATCGGAGGCCATTTAGGCCCTGTCCCTATTGATTTCAATTGATTGGTATCCATTTCAATAGATGATACTTATTAGTTAACCTAATTCAAAGTATTTTTTTATATAGCTTAGACAACTGAAGATGGTTCAATAAATTTGACCGAAACGTCTTGTTTAGAGGAATTTGTTTAATCAATAGAGGCAATTCTTCACAGCCAGATTTTTCATCCTGACTTCCCCCGACCCCCCACCCCCATGTTCTTTATCTTTTGGGTTGCCTACTAAACAAATTAACAAATTTAAAAAAAAAAAATTCCAAATCACAATAAATGAAATTAGAAATTGAAAACAATGCGTTTTTTATTTTATTATTATTATTTTTTTTTTGTTTATTGATTTAAATTTTCTAATCACGTATAATGTGTCTTTTGACACATTTTGACATCCGCTCCCCGATTCAATTACAAGTGATTTAGGGAAATTAAAAAAAAAAAAAAAAAATTGATTGTCAAAACCATCAAAGCTATAGGTTGAATAAATAAATAAATAAATATATTTCGCTATTTATTTTCAATTCTTGTAATTTCATCCGATCAAACGGTGTCTTTTTTTTAGGGGAATGGGGGAATTTATTTCAATTAATCCACACCAAATGTTTATTTTTACTTTTTGTCTGTCACATTAGAAAATTAATTTTTTTTATTTATTTAATCCTTACTCTAGGCCAGAGTTTTCCAAACTGTGAGGCGCGCCTCCCTAGGGAGGCGCGGACTAGTCTAAGGGGAGGCGCGAATATTGGCCACCAAGATCAATTTTTCAAATGATTGCTAGTTTTATAAATAAAATAATTAAATTTAGAAGAATCTGGGACGGAGGTTTTCCTTAATTAAAAAATATGAATAAATAAAAAAAATATTTTTATATAAATTTATATTTTTTAGTATTAAAAATTTTTGTTTTTGTATTATTTGATTAAATGTATGGGGTAGGGGGCGTCATACGATTAAATATTTTTAAGGGAGGTTAAAGTTTGGAAACCACTGACCTAAAGTAAGACTCATTCTAGAAAATTATCCTATGTGTAAAACCCAAAGGCGGATCCAGGGATGTTTCAAGCTCGCCGAAGGCGATAACATTGTTAATTATTTTATTTATTACGATTGGATTTCAAATGGCTTAAATAAGAATGCCTGGACCCCAACATATAAATAATCTTTTTTTTTTAATCTGCCCGTCTAGCCAACTGCCATTGGGCTAAAATTTTTACAAAATATACATATCGTCGCTTGCATCACGTAGTGAAGTATCTCAAAAAAATTAAAAATTGAGATACACGGATATGGCCGTGTCCTGGCGTTCTTTACATTATCACAAAGTGACGAATCTGTATTTCCATCTTTTTTCGTATTACTTAGGTTTTTTGGTTTTGCGTATCTATACATTTAATATAACAACACGAACTATAAAAAGCTCTCCTGAAAAATGATAGAAATTGAGATACGCCACTACGTGATTCAGGCGACGATATATAAAAAAAATTGGATTAGGGGTTGAAAAATTGAAAAAAATGCTTTTAAAATTTTTTTTTTAGCTAAATCGAAGCCAAATAAATAGAAAACATTCAAAAAATAGCGTTGATTATTATTTTATAATATTAAGGGATGAGATGAAGGGTTGATTATTTAAGAAAGGCCTTGGAATATTCCAAATCACCTGTTGACATTCTTTTCCATCTTTAAATATAGTTAGATTAGAGTAAAAGTTTTTTTTTTTACTTTTAATAAAAAGGGAATTGTTATTTTCATCTATTTATTCCTATAATAAGAGAGAAGAGACAAGTTTATCTCGTTCAGTCGAGAGCGTGGCCGTGCTGGCAGGCGCTTCTCTTAGTTGAGTTTAAAGTGAATCAAAGTGAATAATTAAATAGTGTAACCCACCCTGATCACACCGTCAGCCAACACACCCTCTTGAGTGTCTTATTAAAGGTAATTATTATGCATTTTCTCGTTGAAAAAGAAAAATGATAGAAACAAATAATTTGACTGCAAAAAACGATTCTTTTGAATATGAAATTAAATATTTTGTATTTCACTAAGGGTAGAGGGAGAATATAAGCTGTTGAAAGGGGGAGGGGGAGTGTAGGTGTCATTGAAAAAAAATTAGTTTTTTATTTTTTTTTAAATACTCACACTTTTTTCTCATTCACACTCAACCCTCACACACACATTCACAGTCTTTTCGGAAACTCAGGCCATATAAGACTTTATACGATAACCGTTATTAATTAATAATATACATATTGGGGGTCCAGGCATTTCTAGGGCATTTTTTTTTTTAAATCTTTTCTTAAGTCACCATTATATTCTTTCTATATGGCCTATATTTTTGTTAATATAATTTCCTAATATACTTTTACACAGGGGTGGATTAAGGGTTGAAAATTAAAATAAAATAATTTCAAAATAAAAATTAAAATTAAAATAATTATTTATAAATGTATCCAAATTATTTTGAGAGTAATTTCGCCGTGAAGGCTCGCATTTCCTTAAAGGGGGTGGGGGAGGTATGAAGGCATTAACCAGGGGGGTTAATCCCCCATCCCTAAAATTCACAAAGATATTAATGTTTTTTAATATTTTTACTAAAAAATAATTATATTCCGTTTGAGTTAAAATTTATATTCAATATTTAGCAAATAGTATAGTAGGATAGAAACATTTTAATGTCATTCTAAAATGTCTTATTACTGGGGCGGAATTAATTTTTGAAGATTTCGAAACTCTCATAAACAGATAATAATAACACTGGGTAACTTAGGAACCCATCGAATCCCTTGCAGAATTTTTTTTTTTTTTTTTTTTTTTAAGGTCCTTCTCGGCATCTAAGGCCATTTAGACCCCATCCCTATTTATTTCAATCTTGCAGAATTTTGTAGGGATTTTTTTCATTAGGTAGAAAAGTAAGATATGATTAGACCACTTAGAATTTTACTGAGGTGAGTTACCGCATCTTTTTGTATATAGAACTAATCTCAATTCGGATTTGAATTTTTACTTTCTCTTACCTATATGTATAAGTTGATATACATATATATATATAGAGAGAGAGTATTGAATTCATGTCAAAAATTCGATATCGAGATTTTGATGGATATACACGTTTTGAGGTCCCCTGAATCCAAAAAAATGGTTTTCGCGACATGGTCTGTCTGTGTGTCTGTTTGGGTTCAATTTAAAGCATGAAGGAATTGAGCTAGGAGGTTGAAATTTTATATTTAAATTAAACACCCCCCTAGGGGGTGAAAATATGATTTGAGAAAAATATTTTTCTTCAGGAATGAAAGTTGGAAAAAAACGCAACCGGAATGTTTTCTTTAAAAATATATTTTAACAGCTTACGTTTCGGCTTTGGTCAAAGCCATCCTCTGAGCTGTTAGTGGTCATCCGAGGATGGCTTTGACCAAGGCCGAAACGTAAGCTGTTTAAATATATTTTTAAAGAAAAAATTCTGGTTGCGTTTTCTTCTAACTTTCATTCCTAATACAAATTCCACCAGCCATAAAATACCCTTATACCAGCGTTTTCCAAACTGTGAGGCGCACCTCCTCCCTAGGGAGGCGCGGTCTAGTCTAAAGAGAGGCGCAAATATTGGCCCCCAGTACCAATTTTCCAAATGATTGCTAGTTTTAATATAAATATGAATAAATAAAAAAATATTTTAAAAATGGGGGGGGGGGGCGTCATAAGATTAATTATTTTTAAGGGAGGCGTGGTAACATAAAGTTTGGAAACCACTGCTCTAGGCGCAAGATATTGATATTATATTATACGTATTCAATGCTTGTTACACGTATTATTTAAGTGTTACTTAACCAAAATGGAGCAGAGATGGACGCTTTTTATTTCAACACGGGAATAAAGTTGGGACCATTCAAATATTACATAAGCAGCCTATGGTTAAAATCTGACTATGGACAAGGAAGAGGGGAGGGGACTAATTTTAATAGAAATAAAGCCTTTGTTCCCTAATAAAAAAGGCTAACTTAAAAAAAAAATGAAATATTTTACGTAAGCGTGTTGACAAATTGCTTATTATTTTTGGCATGAGGGAGTCAAAAACTTGCTTACATATTACTTGATTGGTCAAAATGAACTCAATTTTATACGTAATGATCATTAAAACATTCTGTGGTCTTCTTCAGGTACAAGGTTAGATACAATTAGAAATCTACATTCAAAGACATTTTCTGATTGTATCTAAATTTAAACTTTCACTGAAGAAGGTCACAAAATAAGTCAACGAAAAGTTGTATTTTATATAAATAAACTAAAGTTTATGAGATTATTTATTTTTATTTAATAACAACTGTGAAAGCTTCAACTCTCAATTTATAATGATCGCTATTTTTTTGTTTAAACATTATACCGGTACAATCAGTGGCATCATTTGTGAGGGGGAATGAGGGAGGATTTGCCCCCTGCACTGCAAGAGCTCTGACTCTATAAATTTTATATTGTTCCAAATAAAATATTTCAATATAGATCTAATCTGATTAAATATCATTTGACCAAATTTGAGATACGAATTTGTAAGTAAATTTTAAATCCCCTTCCAAGAAAAAGTTGAAATGACGCCACTGGGTACAGTATTAAAAAATTAAAATTTTGTTCTTAAATTTTGTAGAAATAAAAAATGTGCGGACTTTTTTTTAATATTTTAATTACGCTTATCAAAAGTAGGTGAGAGAGGGGCACATTTCAACACTTTTTACTTTAGAATTTTTAGTGAAGAAATAAAAAGAAAACTCCTAAGCACCAATAAGTAAAACCAGCAGTACCTGAAGCAGTACCTAAACAAAGGCAAGATGCCAAATTTTTCATTTTCACTATGCACTATGTTGAAATGTACCCCGTCCATGGGGCACTTTTCAACACGGAGTGGGGTACATTTCATCTTCTAAGTTACACTCCTATTTTCATTGATTAATCAACAAAAATTGTGAAGGGGTACCTTTTAACACTGTTGAAATGTACCCACTAAACTCTTTTGAAATCTGCCCCTGGTGCAGCCACTTAGGTCAGAGTACTGGCACTCTTTTTACAAGAGAGTTTTAACTTGTTTCTGACACAATTAAATGCAGAACTTAATAAACAATTCTCTCACTTACCTTATTAAAAAATTCTGGTGTGACTGGCGCACAGCACACAACTTTCTCTTACCTTCGGTATTCGAAAGTTGTGTACTGTGCTTGTCACACCAGATTTTTTGTGTCGACATGTATTTAGTTCCCGGCAGTAGGGAATATTTGAATTCAGATGTAAAATTTATAAGTATGGGAAAATATTTATATTTTGTTACCATGGCAACCATTTCTCCTATCTTTCCTATGAAGCACAAGAGTAAAGTGTGCTTCAAACAATTTTGTGGGCAAAACGAGAATATACATTTGAAAGAGCATCTAAAAAATAATTGATTTTTGAATTTTAATCAAAATCGTTAGAGCGAATTTTGAGAAAATCGAAAAAAACTGAAAAAGTACATCAGTAAAGTACTAGTACTCTTTGGCCGATTTTGATTAAAAGCTTATTTTTCCGGTCCCGGGGGGTGTTTAACTTATATATAAAATTTCAGCCTCATAGCTCAATTCCTTCATGCTTAAAATTTGACACACACCCACCCACCCACCCACACACAGGCAGACCATGTCGCGAAAACCACTTTTTTGGATTCAGGGGACCTCAAAACGTGAAGATCCATCAAAATCTCGACATCGAATTTTTGACATGAATCCAATACTTTCTCTCTATATATATATCTTTTCCATGGAATGACTACTGCTTCAACGGAACCAATGCTTCTCAGGCGGCTGACTCTATCACAGAAGCCATAATCATGGGTATGGAAATGTACGTACCCTTTAAAATATATCAAAAGGGAAAAAATCCAAACCATGGTTTAATGTCCAATGTGTGAAAGCCACTAGCGCCAAAAATCAAGCATATGAGAACTGGAAACTGTCTCATGATCCGTTGGAGTGGGATAGATTTCGTAAGGCCAGAGCCCAATGTCCGAAGACCATCAACGAGGCTAAAAGGACCTTCGAGCAGAGGAAATGCGACCAATTGGCATCCTGCCCAAATGGTAGTCGACGCTTCTGGTCTTTGGCCAAGGCAGTAGGCCGTAACTTTTCCTCATCTTCATTTCCACCTCTTAATTTGCCTGATGGTAAAATTGCCACTACCCCATTTGAAAAAGCCCAAATCTTTGCTTCTCTCTTCGCGTCCAATTCTACTATTGACGATAAAGCCAATAGTCGCGATCCTCCGACCCAGCATTCCAATAAAATTTCAATGAATAAAATTCATTTTAGGGATAAACTAATTAAAAAGGTTATTAAGGAGCTAGTAATCGACAAATCCCCAGGCCCTGACGGTATTCCCCCCATCGTCATTAAAAAATGTTCCCCTGAATTGGTCCCAATATTATCCAGGTTGTTCAACCTCTCATTTTCCTCGGGAAATTTTCCCGACTCTTGGAAATTGGCGAATATTCAACCCATTCCCAAAAAAGGTGACTCCTCTCTTCCCAGCAACTATCGCCCAATCGCAATAACCTCCATACTATCCAAAATTATGGAAAAAGCCCTCAACATTCAAATTTTAAATCATCTGGAACATTGCGGAATGATGAATGATAGGCAATATGGTTTCAGGCATGCTCGTTCGACTGGGGATATTTTGAGCTTTGTCACACACCTCTGGAACAAAGCCATGGAAATGAAAGGGGAAACTATTGCAGTTGCTCTTGACATTTCGAAGGCTTTCGATCAGGTATGGCATAAAAATCTTTATGCTAAACTTCCATCTTTTGGCCTATCCTCTGAGCTGTGCCAGTGGATCAAGAGCTTTCTAACGGAGCGAAAGATCTCGGTTGTAGTCGACGGTGTGTCTTCTATTCCGCATTCAATCAACGCAGGTGTTCCCCAGGGTTCTGTCCTCTCTCCCACCCTATTCCTTATGTACATTAACGATCTCATGGGAGTAACCTCCAACCCAATTCATTGCTTTGCTGATGACAGTACCCTGCACTCAGTCAGGACTGGTGAAACCTCATCCACTGGTCGTCTGGGGGCTGTGTCGTCGATAAATGATGATCTTGGTCTCTTGGAGGAATGGGGAAACCTCAATCAAGTAAAATTCAATTCCCAAAAAACCCAATGTTGTTTAATTTCTCGACAAAAAAATAGGATTTGCCCTCCCCTTATTTACAGCAATAATAGTCTCGAGTTCAAAGATTCATTTTCTGTTCTGGGAGTGACAGTTACATCTGATCTCTCCTGGAGCAACCACATCTCTTCTGTGGTTAAATCTACCGCAAGGAAATTGGGTTTCCTATTCAAAACGAAGCGTTACTTTTCCTCCCAACAACTCCTAATCCTCTATAAAGCCCAAATTCGGCCGTGTCTTGAATATTGTTCCCACCTTTGGCGAGGGGCGTCGAAAGACGCTCTCTCCTCCTTGGAAGCCATACAGAGGCGTGCAATTAGACTGATAGGTGATTCTACCCTTACTGCATCCTTACAGTCACTAGATCATAGAAGAAGAGTATCTGCACTATCTCTCTTCTACAGGTATTACCATGGTCAATGCTCTGCCGAATTAAAATCAATTATCCCACCCAATGCAACATATTCACGGAACACAAGAGAGGCATCTTCCCAGCATCCCTATGCTGTTCAGATCACGACTAACAGAACAAACCAATTTCATTCTTCCTTTGTCCCCATGACCTCCCGTGATTGGAACAAGCTCCCTGCGTCTATCTTCCCCAAAACCTACAATCTTCAGACTTTCAAGACTAACCTCAACAGGCATCTTCTCAGTTCCCGCAGTTGAGTTTCCCCTTTATGCTTCTCCTTTTGTTTTTATTTTCTTCCTGGCTGCATGTGACTATTGGTCATTATTAGAGACCGGACAAAAAAGCATAAAAAAATGGAAAAAAGTGCTTAAAAAGCATAAAAATCTTGAATAATAAGTTGTTAAATAAGCATAAAAGTTGAAAAAAAGCATCTAATAAGCAATTTTTACTCATACCAATGGCGTATACAAATTTTTTTTAAAGAAAAATTGCAAAAAATTTTGTTTTTGCGGAATCAAATTTTTTCACCCTGATGAAAAAATTTTTTTTCAGGGCTATATTTTTTCGCACTGCGGGGTTTTGAAATTTTTTTTTTTTTTTTTTTTTTTTTTTTTTGGGGGCGGCCCCCTCCCCCCTCCTTATATACGTCCCTGGTGTATGCGTGTGTGAATGGGAAAAAGTGTGTTTTTTAATAAAAAAAAAAAAAAAATTATAAATATTCGTAAAATAAGTTCAAATAAGCAAGAAAGGGGAAAAAGCATGAAAACTCAAAAAAAGCAAAAAAAGCATAAAAAATGCAATCTCAATACACTTTGTTTTTCCTAATTCGTATAGAAATTAAATATCTAATGGCTGCTTATAAAATTGAGCAATAAGCATTTTGCTTAAAATCCGGTCTCTAGTCATTATAGGTCTTCGGACCTTATGCACCCATTCCAAAAAAAAAAAAAAAAAAATATATTACATATATACATAGGTAAGAGAAAGTAAAAATTGCTGGTGGAAAAACGGTTTTGGGATTAATATATACGTTTTACTTTTTGGATCACAAAACTTGTTTCACTTAATAGTAAAGTTGTGAAGAGAAATGGAGGGAACTGCCCATCCTAGAAGTGTATTGGCAAGCTTATGGGCCATTGACAATTCAGTACGAGAGGAAGGAAATTCAAACTGTTTAAATGTGCCCCTTGTTGAAATGTACCCCCTCTCCCCTACACTATCATATCACTCTTTAACTTTTGCAGTTAAACGGTCAGATTTTTAACTAATAAATGCAGAATTTAGTTTGGAAAAGCGTAATTAAAAAAAAAGGCCGCGTATTTCTTTCGTCAAATTCTATAGTCACAACTATGGACAGGAATTCTGTTAGGGTTCAGAATGTAGATTTCTAATCCCCCTATCCCACCCCCGCTCAATCAAGACTCTAAAACGTGGTGAAACCTTTTTGTTTAACTTAAATAAATATAATTTTAAAAAAAGTAATTTTTTCTTATAAGAATCATGAAGGCTTAGGGGAGGCGAGTACTCTACCACAATTATTAGATTTTTTTCAAAACAAACCAAAATGAACGAATTTAAGCAGGTTAGCCCACGTATTTGTTAAGGAATTAAATAAATTAAAGGTGAAATATAAAATTTATATGAGGAAAAATTAATCCAGTCACATTTTTTGAGGATTTAACATGATCAACGAATAAAGGACAAAATGTCAAAATCCCTGTAGGATTATACAGTGTTAGATAATAATGGATTATTAAATATTCATTCTGATTGTTTTTTTTTTTTTGATAAAAAAAAAATTTCATTTGGTCGATTCTTCTTTCGTTTAAGGATTTATCTCTCCTTAGCTACTTTTTCTAGGAATCTTTCTTCCCCCAAGGGCCCAAGGGACAAAAGGGCCAGAGCTCTTTCGTCTCATCTCCATCAAAAGCAAATCTCTGAAAATTGTATACAAAAAAAAAAAAATTCAAATAATTCTATATAATTTGATCTTATTTACAAAACAAATAAAACTCTGTAAATAATATATGTATGAATATAGACGACGATTTCAAAGAAATACATTATAACGTTTCTTTTGGAGATATTCAAAAAAAAATCATATTCTTTTTAAGACTGAAAATATATTTTGATATTCTTTCTGAAGTTAACTTAATATCTATTTCTATATAAATAGATAAAATGTCATTATCATTCAAATTTTTTTATTTTTAACACTCACACTTTTTTCCCACTCACACTCACACACATTCACACAGTCTCTTATGCAACTTAGGCCATATAAGACTTTATACGATACCTTTGAGGTCCAGGCTTTCTCATCGGGGGCCAAGTTTTGCTGGGCTTAGCATTGCTTAAGTCCAATAATCTTGGTGTATTAATCTTTTTTGACTTTATAAAATTTTCTTTTTTAAAATAAATTGTTCTAGTGATGATAAATGAGTTTGTAATAGAGTTTAGATTTTACATTTTACAGTTTTGTTCCTTAATTACTATTTCCTTTTATTTTTTATATTTGGCGTTTTATGTAGTGCCCTAGGAGACGTCTAGGTTAAAATTTCATTGTGCATATATGTGCATATTTTAGAGATTTATTTCTTATTTTGCATATTTTTTTCTAACTCACTTGTTAGAAAATAAAGAAGAAATTTTCGTTAATTGAATTTTTTTGTGTCGACATATATTTAGTTTTCAGCACTAGTACTCTTTGGTCGATTTTAATTAAAAGCTTATTTTCGTTACTCAGGGGGGGGGGGGGTTCAAAAATTAAAAATAAAATTTCAGTCATGTAGCTTATTTCCTTTTTGCTTTATTTAGATCACAGACAAACAGATAGGCCATTTTGTGGGACCTCTTTTTTGATTTCAGGATGTATTTCCATCAAAATCTAGATATCGAATTTTTGACATGACCAGGGCCGGGCAAGCCGGACGACTGCCTTGGCCGCCAATTTTGAGGAGTGGCGAATTGAAAAATCAAATATTTTTTACTTTTTTACATTCCTACTGTGACTAGATCATAGAAGAAGCGTGTCTGCACTCTCTCTCTTCTATCGCTATTATCATGGTCAATGCTCTGCCGAATTAAAATCAATTATCCCACCCAAAGCAACATATACACGGAACACAAGGGAGGCATCGTCCCAGCATCCCTATGCTGTTCAGATCACGACTAACAGAACTAGTCAATTCCAATCTTCCTTTGTCCCCATGACCTCCCGTGATTGGAACAAGCTCCCTGCGTTTATCTTCCCCAAAACCTACAATCTTCAGACTTTCAAGTCTAACCTCAACAGGCATCTTCTCAGTTCCCGCAGTTGAGTTCCCCTTTTATGCTTCTCCTTGTTTTTATTTTCTTCCTGGCTGCATGTGACCACTCACTGGTCATTATAGGTCTTCTGACCTTATGCACCCATTCCAAAAAAAAAAACCTTTTTGCATATTTTTTTTTAATTTGTAGCAAATTTGTATATTGTTGTATAAAAGGGTGCCAAATTTGTTTTCCCAGGGGTGCTCAAAACCCTAGAACCGTCCCTGGACATGACTAATATTTTCTCTCTATATATTATCATTCAGTATATACCGTAGATAAGAGAAAGTAAAAAGTTTGTTTAAAGCTTTCAATATCATAGCCATTTTAAATGCATATTTTGTTTATTTTTAGTTCATATCGATAACATCCCTCGTAATAAATAATTAATGATTATTTTAAAAATCTTTTGGCATCCTGAGAGATGCAAAGCAAATTGAAAATATTTATTACAAATATGGAATTTTTTAAATTAGTTTTCTTCTTTGAGGCAATATTTGATTAAATCGAATAACAAATTGCTTTCTTATCAATCATAGAAGGATCTGACTGATTGATAAAAAAATAATTTTTTTTTTTAATATTAAATGAAATATTTCTTAAAGGCCAAAGGAATCCCCCCCCCCCCACTCCCTCTCTCTTTAACTTGCTTTTTATTCATTCCTCTCTCTTTGACTTTATTACATTCTTTTTTCAAGTATTCAAAAAGAGATAATGATCAAGTAAAATTTTCTTTTCAACTTTTTTTTTTTTTTTTTTTTGAAAACTTTTACTTTGTTAAATATTCTCGTATCAAAATGACCATCTTAATGATATACAATAGAGTCTTTAATTACAAGAAAAAAGAGCTAATAGTGCTTATTATTAATCATTTGTTTCAAAACTTTTGAAGTATATGGTACATAAAAGAGTTTTTTTTTTTTTTAATATTTCCAATAAATCAAAAAGCCAATAAAATAAAAATACTTACCTTTTATTTTCAAGGGGGCTAAATCAAATTTAAACCTTTTAGTTGAACAAATAAAAATAAAATGTTGAGATCAATAAAGGACAATCAATCTATCGAGAAGAAGAGTAACTATAAATTTTATTTTACATCAAAACATTATACAAAATAATAATAAGTAGGTGAATATATTATAAATAAAATAATAAGTTTTTTTTTTTTAGTGACTAGTGTTTTTTTTTTTTTTTTTGTTTTTGTTTGCCACGTACAAATAATTTACAATATGAGAGAGAGAAATACAAATAATTATTACAAAAAAAACAAATATAATAAGTTCTATTTGGTTTCTAAACACTATTTGTTTAACATTGACATAATAATGAAAAACCTGATATGTAAAAACATTATTAAAAAGAGAAATTTTTTTTTTTTTTTAATATAATATTTATTATAGATTGGAAAAAATTTGATTTGAAAAAAAAAAACACATAGAGATGAAATTGAATTCCAAAATAAATGTCCATCGAGGTTTAAATTAAAAAAAAAAATTATATATTAGAGAGAGTAAAATAAAAATTCCTTTTAATAAAATACGAGGTTATATTATTTAATATGTTATTTATTTATTTATTTATTTATCATGCAAAAACGGCTGGACGGATTTGCATGGAAATTGTGAGCTTTGATGGAATACAAATTTTTTTTTTTTTTTTTTTTTTTAATAATTTTCGAATATAAAAACTAATTTCGGAGATTAAAATATTTGTTACTAAAAAAAAAAAAAATATTTTAGAATAAACACAAGTATTCGATTTAGGAAAATGGTTAGATTTGTTCTGATTTATTCCCTTGTTTTAGAGGTTTTAAATCGTACCGCGCTTAAACAAGTTTCACTTCAACTAAAGGCGGCTACACACGTAACGTAAAGTCTGAAATACTTCATTTTAACTTTCAAAAAAATTGCCAAACCGCAGCCCCTGAAAATTGTTGCCGCTCTAGGCTGCAGCCTTTTTAGCCTCTTTAGAAATATGGCCTCGTGCTTGTGCATGATTAAAATTCAATCGAGTATCAAGCGGCTTGAACAATTAAAATGCTTGGGCAAACCATTCTATAGACGCTACAGCACTAACAAGTAAGCTTGTACAAAATGATTGCACGTGCATCCTTGTCAAGTTTGCAGTTAGATAAGGAGCGTATATTTAAGGGGGAGGGCCCCCCCCCGAAATTTTTCAAATTCATATACATATGGGGGTGTCTAGCGAACATCTATATTTTTAATTATATGAAACCGGACAACCCAATCATATGTTTAATCTACAAGTGATTACTTGTCTGATATAGAGCCAGGATAAATTGCTCTAGGAAAAATAAAATTCTTAATAAATTTTATTATATTTTTTATTAATTCGGAGACTTAATTATGGCCAACCATGTACATTTTTGGTTTCGATCCTCTATGGGCTTTGATGATGATCACATAGAGGATCGAAACCAAAAATGTACATGGTTGGCCATAATTAAGTCTCCGAATTAATAAAAAATATAATAAAATTTATTAAGAATTTTATTTTCCTAGAGCAATTTATCCTGGCTCTATATCAGACAAGTAACCACTTGAAGATTAAATATCTATATTTTTGTTTGAAAAAGTGCTTAAAATTTCCCTTCGAGCGAAAAACATAAGATTTTCCTAAAAAAAAAAAGTTAAAATGATTTTTATGGGAGGGGAAAATTTTTTTTAATTTTTGAGTTCGGGCCCCCCCCCCCCACCGAAAAAATTTATATATGCGGCCCTGAGTTAGATGTGTAGCTGCCTTAAGAATGTAGGCCCTAAAAAATTAATTTCCCCTTTATATTCATGTTTATAAAATTTCTCTTTACTAATTCACTGAAATAACTCTAATTTTATTGTTTATTTTTCGATCATGTTTACATTAATTTAAATACCATCGTTGGACATTTATTTTGTGTTTTTTTTTTTTTTTTTTTTGTATATATAAAAGAACAAATAATCCACAAAACAAAGAAAAACAAATAATGAAATAAATTCAATATATTTCGAATCCGGCCATTTGGCTCTTTATTATTTTTAATGTTTGAATATGTTTTGAGTTAAGAGTTATTAGATACATAATAATAAAATGGCGATTCGAAATTTTTGAGCGTGAAATGTGCTCTAAATAGGAAATGGAGAGGGAATGAAGGGAGGAGGGATTCAAAATTTGAAATATATACACTAGAGTATAGTATAGTAATAATTATAATGTAATAAGCTCATTTGTGTTGGCGACGCTTTGCCATCTGGCCATTGGCCAATCACAATCAACATCGACTGCCCTCAAGACACTCTTAAAAAATATAATATATAATATATTTACACTATTATATACAGTATTTCATAGCTGATGTATATTTATATATAACATGGAT
Source organism: Euborellia annulipes (assembly GCA_023213315.1). NCBI lineage: Eukaryota > Metazoa > Arthropoda > Insecta > Dermaptera > Anisolabididae > Euborellia > Euborellia annulipes. The sequence continues at coordinate 28,575 of JAKCPI010026842.1, read as the reverse complement.
GCGCAATGGGGTTGGTTGGCTTTTCTTTTATTTCGGGGACCACATGTAGCATTTAAGAATAAAAAACGCGTCTGTCGTCTCTTAGTTTTTTTTTTTTTTTTTTTTTACTAGATATTATTTATTTTTTTAATTTTTGTTTTTTTTTTATAAAAATATCAGAGAATATATCATACATTTATAAATATATATCCCACCCTAACCGGACATTTAACGATAACGATACTATTATTTATAAAAAGAAGGGTATTTTGTTTAAGATTTTAATTTCCCTCATTTGCTAATAATATTTTATCTAACATTTGAAACTGAAGAAATTCTCTGACCTTGTTTCTCAGCCGAAACTCTAGGATACCCTCCTCCAAGTAGTTACAAGTTCTAAAAAAAAGAAAACTTGTAAAATAGAAAAGAATTATTTATTTTTAAAATAAATACTTTTCTTTTTTTAAATAATATAGAAAGAGATAGAGAAAAGAGAATTCTCTAGAGCCCGTGGGGGGCAAGCTAGCCTACGCCTGAGCTCGAGCGCTGTAACGCATTTTTGTTACGTGACTTTTCTGCCAATTCACCCTACCGTAAGCCATGTAAAAGAACTTCGTTCCAAAAAAAAATTGAATAGTCATTTGGTAATTTTTTTTTAACCTTTAATCGTGGTTTATTTTAGTTATTAATTAATGTTTCGGTCACTATTTCTGTTTCTGATGATTTTAATACATCATCTGATAACTACTGCAGGAATAGTGAATAGATGTGAATTTGTATTATTATTTATTAACCTAATTAATATTTATATTATTTATTTTTAATTATATTATATTAAATAATAAAATTAATCTGGAAATATTGCCTTGCTAACGAATTAAAAAACAATTGCTGAAAATATAGCGTTTTTTTCTCTTTAATAAACCAACTTCAGCAACACCACTTGAGGAGAATTATTTATTAACTACAATAAACCAAGATTAGTGCCAAAAATGTACTAAACAATAAATACATTTATAAAATTGCGGGGGATCGTTTTGAACCATTTACTGGCAAAAGTTGAATAATTTCCAAATTTATAGATGGCTCTCGGGCTTTGGTTTAGGGGTAAGCGTGCTGGGTTTCTGTACTAAGGGTCGCGGGCATCCCGTCTCATGCGACATATTTATTTCAATGTAAGTGGCTACCAATAAATTGAAATAAATAGACCTTAAATAAATTAAAAAAAAAAAAAATTATAAAAATTATAGTTGGCTAATAACTTGTTATTATTGCGCATGGGCACATTTACTTGGCAAGGACAGAGAGTTCGGTTTTAAATTCCGGCTTAAAAAATTTATCTATTTTGTAATTTTACTCTAAAATTTGAATTAAATTTTTTCGAAATATTTTATTCCCTTCTTGTGTATACTAAAAATTAGAGGCCCCAAAATTATCTTTACAATTAAAAAAAAAAAAATCCTTAGTGATATTTTTTTATTACTATTATTATTACGTTTCGATGACAATTTTTTTGCTTATAAAGACGGACAGAAATTTCAAATTAAAGCACGAATATTTATTTATGTTATTAAGTGTATAGATATATATATATATATATTTACAAAATTCACACACGTACATTTTATCCAAATAGTTTTAAATCACATGATTATAATGTACAGTACATACAAATAATACACAATCAGGAACCTGTATCTTAGAAAATTTTTTTCAAAAAAAAAAAAACCGTTGATATTTTATTTGTAAGTACAATTAGGAGAATGAGAGGGGAGATTAATTAAATTATTCGTTGTCTTTAAATCTACTTAATTATTAGAATTTTTTTTTTGTCACTGATCACAAAAATCGCCCCTAATTTCCGGGGGCGGCGCCACCATGATGGCGGACGCGGGTCACGTGACACACGAAGCTCCGCCCTTGCGTTTTGGTGATCGGATCGCCGTCTGTAAACAAAAAAAAACAAAAACAACTTCTAAGAAATTATTAAATTAAAAAAATCTATACTTAAAATAATTTATTAATATTATTAATAACTACTTTATAAGAAAAAATTAAAAACATTACTGAAATGTAGTTGAAAATTCGTTTTACTATCTGTTACCCATAGGCTATATGTTAATACCCGGGAATATATAGGAAATAATGGTTTAACGTCAAAAATTTGATGTCGAGATTTTGATGGAAATACATGTTTTGAGGTCCCCTGAGTCCAAAAAAGTACTTTACTGATGTATTTTTTGAGTTTTTTCGATTTTCTCAAAATTCGCTCCATCGATTTTGATTAAAAGTCAAAAATCAATTTGTTGAATATATTCTTCTATTTCTGACGTGTACATGATGAAAGGTAGGTTAATTAAATTTAAAAATTAATTAAGACGTCAGATATTTAATATAATAGCCAAGAGATTAAATTTTATATTATATTAAATATCTGACGTCTTAATTAATTTTTAAATTTAATTAACCTACCTTTCATCAAAAATCAATTATTTTTTAGATTCTCTTTAAAAAGTATATTCTCATTTTGTCATTGAAATCTTCTGAAGATCACTTTACTCTTAGAATCCATAAGATAGGAGAAATGGTTGCTATGGTAACAAAATTAAATATTTCCACATATAAATTTTACATCTTGAAAATCGAATGTACCGTACTGTCAGGGTAGGGGATAAAGGGAGTAATTACCATAATTGCCCCCCTCCCTCCGAGATTTGAGAAAAATATTTTTTTGGGAATAAAATTTTATTTTGAATATAAAATTTTAAAAATTAATATTTAAAAATTTGAGGGGGGCAAATAGGAGAAAAAATATTAACACTGCACTTATACAAATTTCTATTTCATTTGACTATATTCTTGAGACCCATTATTTTGAAATAATATTTGTAGAAATAAAAGAGAAGCACAGCCAAGGGCGGATCCAGAGGGGAGGGGGGGATCTAGTGTGAGTGGTCGCACAGTACACAAATTTTTCTCACTTTCAGTAATTTAAATTTGCATTCTGTATTTGTTTACCAGAATATATAGACCGTTTATTTTGAAAGTGGTGTAAGTCCATTTTTTTAAAAAAATGAAATATCACAATTTATGCTTAAATGAATGTAAATGTTCTATGTATAACTAGCTAGAGGTAAATTTCTTAAAAAATTCCCATGTTTTGTACAATTGAAAATTGGTCGTTAAACAAAAAAACAGATTCATTTTCTCGAAAATGGACTTACACCACTTTCAAAATAAACGGTCCATATATTCTGGTAAACAAATACAGAATGCAAATTTAAATTACCGAAAGTGAGAAAAATTTGTGTACTGTGCGACCAGTCACACCAGGCCCCCCCTCCTCCTCTGGATCCGCCCTTGGCTGTGCTTCTCTATTATTTTTACAAATATTATTTCAAAATAATGGGTCTCAAGAATATAGTCAAATGAAATAGAAATTTGTATAAGTGCAGTGTTAATATTTTTTTTTCTATTTGCCTTGCGGCGGCGAATATTTTAAACATCTTATAAGGGGATAAATATATTCCAAAATGGAGAGTATATCTTTGCTACTTGTTAATATAATTTCAGTTTTTTTTTGTTGAGTTCAAACTTGATTCTCGTTTGGTGTTATTTTGAAGGTGTTTGAGAGGTTATTTTCCCCTTCCATTAATCCGCTACTTATTTGAGAATGGGGCTTCTCATCCCACCTGCCCCGGAGCTTCCAGCTGATGATTATCGACTGACAAGATATTTTTTTGATAATTAACAAGCCTTGAAAAGCAACGGGGGGGGGGGGGGGGGGGGAGGGGCTATTAAAGCCCAAAGGGCATGGCGTATGAATCCCTCGCAAGCGATAAATGATTGCATTATTTCGGATGACATTTATTGTGGCTTATGGTAATATAAAAGGACATTTATGGGCTGTTTGTGCCTAATAAAGTAGGGCCGCTGTGACAGGTGACCCCGGGGTCATTCCGGCCACGCGACCTGCGTGACCACCTGAGACTCAGTCAGTCAATAATTGCCTCAAAAAAAAAGAAAGGAAGCTTGTTTGATAATAATTTCAAATAAAGAGAGAGGAGAAAAAAAAAACAAATATATAAAATATTTCAATTAATAAAAACAATAAATATGCCTACATTTTATTTTTATATCTTGGAAATAAAAATTTTTTTAAAGGTGCTGAATCAGATTTTGTGGTGAGATTCGTCATAAAATTTTTCCGGCGTTTTAACCACACAAATAAAAAATTCATTGATCTAAAGCAGCGTTTCCCAACCTTTTGAAGTCCACGGCACCCCAAAGGTGCGTTGGGAATAATATTACACACTAGCGGCACCCTTCCTTTTTTACTTTCTCGTATAGAGAAAGTTATGTAATCGTAAAAAAATTCGACTTCGAGATTTTGATGTTTCTCCACGTTTTAGACCTCCCTGAGTCCAAAAAAAACAATTTTTGGCATTATGTCTGTGTGTGTGTGTGTGTGTGTGTGTGTGTGTGTGTGGAACACGATTGCTAAAAAACCAAAGCAGCTAGATCGATGAAATTTGGTATATGCTCCTTACACTAAAATTGTAGATTTCTATCAACTTTTGGAGTAAATACGTCACTTGGAAGTAGTACTTTACTTAAAAAGTTTTTTCCAAAATTTTGAAATTTTCAATTTTTTTGTTATATTATAATAAAATACTCTATTTTAAAAAGTTTTTATTCTTTGACATTTTTCGAAAACTGAACAGTTTTTGAAATAATCAAAGAAGAAATAGAAAATATTCGTTAATTTTGATAAAAAAATCAAAACAAAATCATACAGGTGTCATTAAAAAAAGGGTAAATATAAACAAATTCATTTGTTTCACAAATTAATTTGTTTATATTTACCCTTTTTTTAATGACACCTGTATGATTTTGTTTTGATTTTTTTATCAAAATTAACGAATATTTTCTATTTCTTCTTTGATTATTTCAAAAACTGTTCAGTTTTCGAAAAAATGTCAAAGAATAAAAACTTTTTAAAATAGAGTATTTTATTATAATATAACAAAAAAATTGAAAATTTCAAAATTTTTGAAAAAACTTTTTAAGTAAAGTACTACTTCCAAGTGACGTATTTACTCCAAAAGTTGATAGAAATCTACAATTTTAGTGTAAGGAGCATATACCAAATTTCATCGATCTAGCTGCTTTGGTTTTTTCGTGTTTTTTCGTGTTCACACACACACCCAGACGTAATTCCAAAAGAATATACGAGAAAGTCTCGGGGAAGTCAATCCCCATATTTTTTCCCTATCAAATCGAAATTTTTATTTTTTTCCACCCTGGGGCAAATTTTTTAATTTTGCCGCTTCCATTTTAATCATTTGACCTTTTTTTTAGCAAAACTTTATTTTTCGCCTCTTTATTTTTTTTTTTTTATCTAAATATCTCGCGGCACCCCTTAGGCATTCTCGCGGCACCCTTGGGTGCCGGGGCACACCGGTTGGGAACCACTGATCTAAAGGTTTTCTACGCATTTATTTAAATATATTTAGGTTACCAATTAGGTTAAATGAAATAAATTCGGATAGATAATGGTTATTGTCTGCATCAGGGGTGGGCATAATTTTTGCATCGAGGGCTCTATTTCCTCAAGTGTTCCCTGATGTGCTCGAGAATGGAGCCTTGAGCTTCGTCAGGCAATATTTTTAAAATAAATAAATTATCTTTTTTTTAATGCAATTTGAATACTTTGATTTGTTGGATCAAGAGTTATCCGAGTTAAGACTGGCAGATATACCATATAAATACAGAATATTTTCCAATCTATTTAATAAGTTTCATTTCTTTGTTGGTCATTCAGCTATTCAGATTATATTTTGAATTTATTTTCCTCTATATCTTTTATTATCATTATTGTTGTTGTTGTAGTCTTGTATATATTCTTGAGTATTTTCAGTTTCACTTTGATGAAAGCCGCATCTAATCCAATTTTCTGGACCATTTATGCAATTGCAGTTGGTAGATGATCCCCCATGTTTGTGGTCATGTATTGTAGAAATAGGAGGCGGGCGGCTACCTTATTCAGATATTTGGAGATGCCTAAAGGGCTTACTTGCTCCCAGCCCAAACCCTTTTACTTACCCTCCTGTTTTGCGTCGATGAAAACTTTGGCAAACGCTTGACCTCCCCCCCCTCTCCCATTCTCGTCATTTGGGTTGATTGTTCTCAAACTTTTGACCATTAGCATCCAACTCTTGTTTGTAATTCAAAATAGGCTAAATCGAAATAACTTTGGGTTATAATACCTAATTGCATTGATCCAAACATTAGAAGGATTAAATTCGTCCGAGTTAATTAAAAATCACCCTAAAACGAGAAACTCACTAAAGATATTTAAAAATAATCAATAGTTAATAAAAAGAGAGCAAAGGCGGAAGGAAAAGGATTACCAACTTTGAGGCAAGAAAGAAACAAGTCTAATTACAAATAAAAAGTACCCGATGGAGGAAATTGCCAAAGTTGAAGGCTTTTTTTTTTTGATCTGACTTTTCAATCAAAATCCTTCTTTATTTATCAATTTTTAATAGAATTTATTTCCTTCTTAAATGAAATGTTAAATAATAAGGATATTGAGGGAGTAAATGGAGTTTTATATTCGTTAAAAAGGTACGTTGGCAGTTAAAGTTGGATGTCTTTCAATCGACACATCGGCTTTAATTTCAGTATATTTATGTTTATCCAGTCGATTTTTGTATGTTGGTTCAGAGTCAGAAAATTTTAGTGTAGGTTGAAAATTCCGCCCCCTTAAAATGATACGAAAAGCCTCCGAATCGTGGTTATTTGACAAATTCCAAAGTTTTACTTATCTAGTATGCAATATCAATCAATATACGGTGATTTTTCATTTATAGCAGAGATTGTCAATCTGTCCCTGGTAGCCAATTTAATTTTTGTCGCTTGGGACGGGAAGCGAACCCCTGACTTCTAACACAAGAGTCACCACTATCTTCACTATCTCTCTTCTACAGGTATTACCATGGTCAATGCTCTGCCGAATTAAAATCAATTATCCCACCCAATGCAACATATTCATGGAACACAAGAGAGGCATCTTCCCAGCATCCCTATGCTGTTCAGATCACGACTAACAGAACAAAACAATTTCATTCTTCCTTTGTCCCCATGACCTCCCGTGATTGGAACAAGCTCCCTGCGTCTATCTTCCCCAAAACCTACAATCTTCAGACTTTCAAGTCTAACCTCAACAGGCATCTTCTCAGTTCCCGCAGTTGAGTTTCCCCTTTATGCTTCTCCTTTTGTTTTTATTTTCTTCCTGGCTGCATGTGACTATTGGTCATTATAGGTCTTCGGACCTTATGCACCCATTCCAAAAAAAAAAAAAAAAAAAAAAAAAACCATTGAGGCTAGAGTATAGATACTTATTTGAAGGCCAAAAATTGCATATTTCTTCTCGGAATCGTAACATTTTTTTCTATTCCATGGAAACCGCAGTTATTTTTATTTCTATTATTAAAAATCTGGCGTGATTGGTCGCACATCACACAATTTTCACTTGGCTAATTGAAAGTTATGTTCTGTACTTGTCACACCAGATTTTTTATGTTGTCATTTATTTAGTTTCTCCTGATATATTAGAAATCAAGGTGTAAAATTTATAAACATGGGGAAATATTTATATTTTGTTACCCTGGCAATCATTTCTCCTCTTTCTTATGAAGTACAAGTAGAGTAAAGTGGTCTTCAAACAATTTTGAGAGTAAAATGAGAATATACATTTTAAAGAGCATCTAAAAAAAAAAGAATTGATTACAATTAGGACTTTTGCTGGATCATATACATATAGAAGGAACCGGAGAATAAAACCATGTGAGAGGTGTCCACTAGCGGCTGGTTTTATTCTCCGGTCCACTAAAAAGAATTGATTTATGAATTTTAATCAAAATCGTTGGAATTCGAGAAAATAAAATTAAAAAAAAAAAAAAACTGAAAAAGTACATCAGTAAAGTACTAATACTCATTGTCCGATTTTATTCAAAGGCTTAGTGTTGCGTGCTAGACGGGTAGTTAACTTTAAATATAAAATTTCAAATTCCTAGCACTTTTCGTTTTTGAGATACTTTGTTCATAGTCACAGCGACCGACCATTTTTTGGACTTCAAAACGTGAAGATCCATCAAAATCTCGACATAGAATTTTTTACTTGAATCCAATACTTTCTCTCTCTATATACAAGTAACAATGGCTAGTATAGGCTTCTGAAATTTTTTGAATTTCATAAACCTAACGCTCTTAGTAATGGTTTGTTAAGGCTTTAATTTCCTTACAAGCCAACCCTTCTAAAAGAAGGTGAGGTGCTTATATGATAGAAGATAGCTACTAAGGATGAAAAAGGAAGTTACTACTACTTGTTGACAATAGTAAGAAAATAAAAAGATTTTTCTCTTTTTTCAGGATCTTTAATGGCTTGGCGTCCGAGCGAGCACAGCTTTCTATGCGTCATCTTCAGTTCTTCTCAGTTGAATGATCTTCTGGCCGTTTCTACTTAAGATATCTACTATATTAACACAATTTCGAGGTAAATATTTAGGGTTCAAGAAACACAAAACCCTATCCTTCATACTTTAGATAGTATCTTTAATTCAGATTTATCATTGATTATTTTTTATTTTTATAAATCACAACATTTGAAGTTTATTTGTTTTTTTTCTTTCTAAATATCATGACGAATGGAAAATTTCACATCTCCAATAATGAACAATCTCAGAATGAACGTAAAAAACAAATTTACTGGCAAAAAAAAGTCTCATTTGTTACTCATTAGTTCCTAAATAAAAGCCTTAATTCAATTTTGATACGAATTCCAAAAAAAGAAAAAAAAAAACTGGAACAAATAGGAATCGATTGGTTTTCGATTAAGCGTTCGGACAATGTTTTATTTGATCTTACTTTTCCAAAGAGAGAGAGAGAGAGAGAGACTAACTATTACAAACGTCAAATAAAAGATGAGGGTTGGTACTTGTCCAAACATGATGGCGGATCCGCAATGTTGATCTCAATTATAGATCCGGTTCTCGTATCATAACAATAATTTCGGGTTGATTTGAATTGAAAACAAACGGATCTCTCTCTCTCTCTTGTCCATCGGCCAAGTTAATTATTGCAGAATTTGTAATTCTAACTCCCCACTCCTGGGTATGTAAACACACACACACACACACATGCATACAGAAACAGAAAAAAAAAATAGATTTGGTCAAATACTCTCTTTCCCCCCCGTTGAGTGAATTAAATTAAAATGCATAGTGAATTATTATTTACAGTCTGTTTGAACAAATACAATTTTTTTTTTTGTGTTTTTCACTTGTATTCAAAGTGTCACATTAGAAAGGCAAACTGGAATTTAGAGAATGGCAGATGGAAGGGTCGGTGGAGGAGGGGGAGGGTGGGGGAATGTTTAAATACGAGATTGCTCAGTGGACTGAAAAATAAAAAAAATCTAATTGAAAAATAAATTTATTAAATGGATGAATAAATATTTATTCGCTTGACGCAATTAAAAAAATTAGTAAAATTAATCATACAAAATAAATTAAAATAAAAAATTAAATAAAATATAATCTTTTTTTTTAGAAATAAATTGATTAAAAGCACAGTGGTTCTTATCTTTTAGCGCATTTTTATTTTCTTATATAGAGAGAAAGTATTGGGTTTATATCAAAAATTCGATGTCGAGATTTTGATGGATACACACGTTTTGAGATCCTCTGAATCTAAAAAAAAAAGGTTTTCACGACATAGTCTGTCTGTCTGTGTTCGATTTTAAGCAGGAAGGAATTGAGCTAAGAGGTTGGAATTTTATATTTAAGTTAGACACCCCTCTGGAGTGTGCAAATAAACTTTTAATCAAAATCGGCCAAAAAGTACTAGTACTTTACTTATGTAGTTTTTCAGTTTTTGTCGATTTTCTCAAAATTCGCTCCAACGATTTTGATCAAAATTCAAAAATCAATTATTTTGATAAAATGGTGGATGCAGTCCAAATTAATACAATTAAATAATAGAAACTTGTGTTTTCTTTCTTGGACAAAAAGTGACAGGTAGTATGTCGTTTTTTTGGTATAATTATTAAAAATCAATAAATTTTCAATAATATTTATTTTTATTTATTTTATAGCGCACCTGTAAACTAAAAATAAATATTATTGAAAATTTATTGATTTTTAATAATTATACCAAAAAAACGACATACTACCTGTCACTTTTTGTCCAAGAAAGAAAACACAAGTTTCTATTATTTAATCAATTTTTAGATGCTCTTTAAAATGTATATTCTTATTTTTTCATTGAAATCTTCTGAAGACCACTTTACTCTTGTACTTCATAGGAAAGATAGGAGAAATAGTTGCTATGGTAACACAATATAAATATTTTCCCATACTAATAAGTTTTATTACATCTTGAATTCAAATGTACGATACTCTCGGAAACTAAATACATGTCGACACAAAAAATCTGGTGTGACAAGCACAGAACACAACTTTCGATTACTGAAGGTACGAGAAAGTTGTGTGCTGTGCGATCAGTCACACCAGATTTTTTTCATGAATAATAGAACAAAACACAGAAAATTACATTATAAGAGTTGAAAAATAAAATACAGTGGAATCCCGATAATTCGTAGCCCGATTATTCGTATTTTCCGCTAATTCGTACCAACTTGCCTGTCCCCAGAAAAATCCCGATTGTATTGTTCGAAGCTAAGCCAGCGCCAGCCTGGGTGGCTTGGAGTCCTATAGTAAAGATTGGCCTTTTTTTTTATTAAAAATCTTTGTTGTATATTTATTAAAATTTCGTCGATATAAGAGAAAACAAGTTTAGAAACAAATTAATATTTCTTATAATACAAAATACATTACCTGATGAGTGTGATGAGTTGTTGAAATGAGAAGAATCATAAATTACTTCAAGATCTGTATCTGAATCTGAATCTATGTCCAATCGGCATCTTTTATTCATTTTCATTTTGGTTTAAAAACTTTCATAGGTTCATATTGGTTTAAAAATTAAAGATTATTATGATTGATTTGTATTTATGGTGGGAAGATCAAACAAACAGGTATATGCAGGTAAAATAGTTGAAAATAACGGAATCATAGATATGATCATGACCAGAGTTGGGTTTTATACACAATTTTGCAGTTTTATACAAAAATTGCGGATAAAACTTGTATAAAACGTATAAAATGTATAAAACTTGGATGCGCATGCGCAAATCCGACGAGGAAGGAAATTCAAATAAAAAGGTTCGTTCGTTTATCGCCCGACGTGGATGGGCACAGGATGGGCACAAGTAGCCCAAGCCCACATTTCCCCAGATACACGCCTTCTCACCCCTCTCTATGTGAAAACTAACATAGCTGTCAGGCTACTTTTGGATGCTCTTGTGCTGTTTTGGGGTGTGCTTTGGGCTGCCCCGAAACCTTACCCAGACCTCACCAGACAAAACACGACTCGCACATGTTTTCCTTCAATTGCATATGTTACCGCCTACTTGTCGATAAAGTAGTAAGCCACTTTACCACCCTAAAAACTCAAAGAAGCCGTGAAGTTAGCAGCAAACCTGGTTTAATTAAAAAATCCCTTGTTTCTAACTTCACTTTTTGTTTGGGATTTTTTGGAGTTTTTTTTTAATTTTTATTCCCTGGCCTAAACCTTGATGCTTAAAAAACTATTTAGTTTATTGAATAATCCAACACCTCAATAGATGACAAAAAAACCTAAAAAAAATTTTTTTGTGTTGACGATACATTTGTATTCAAGATTGTATTTGTTACCATAGCAACCATCTCTCTTATCAAGTACAAGAGCAAAATGTGCTTCAAAAGATTTCAATAGAAAAAATGTTCTCATTTTGCATTTTAAAGAGCATCTAAAAAATCATTGATTTTTGAATTTTAATCAAAATCGTTGGAGCGAAAAAATTTTTTAATAAAGAATAAGAGAAAATTTAGGTTTCCTTATATATAAATTGAGATGTTCAACCTCTCCAGCCTGTAATCTGCGATTAACTTTATAAAAAAATAGTTTATTCCATTTATAGAAAAATGAACAGATCATGTCGGCAAATGATAATTCTTATAGAAAATTTAACGTTTTACAAAAAAGATCTCTTATGATTTTTTCCAACTTGACTGGTTCAAGCCTTATTCGAGGTTAAAATCAAAGTTCTAGTTAATTTTGACTTCGAATAACGCTTGAACTAGTCAAATTGATGATCTGTTCATTAGTACATGAAGTGAAAAATTCCAAAGTTATAACACAACTTTTCCTATTTTATTTCCATTAAAAACTTTAACTATGGGAGGTCCGGGTTTATATTAAAATTAGGAGCTAAAACTTGGCATGAATTTTTTTTTTTATAGATTTGCAACCGATTTAGGACTATCATTGAAAAAAAAATCGAAAAAGTCCAAAATAAGAATCACCCTAATATATATATATACGTATATATATATTAAAGAAAAATAAAATAAATATCATTTAATGCTTAAAACATCTTGTTCCAAGATTTAATATAAATAGAAAAAAGATTAAAATGAAATTTTTACAATTTTTTAAATTTAAATCAGGGAATATCAGGGAATGATTTTAATCTATAAAACAGAAATTTGATCTTAAGGTAGCAACTCTTCGAAGTGAACATGTGTTTTTCTAAAAAATTGTACCGCGCTAACTTGTCGCTAACTTCAATCTGTAGAACTTTCTCTTACCCTATTTTTACACCTGCTATGAATCACGTGTAAATTTGCCCGTCCACCGGCACCCTGCCGGCACCCACCGGCATCCAAAGCGAGAAAAACAAACACCTGGGAGCGGGCAAGTGCTTACCAGGCTCCGCCCACTTGCTTGAGGGGCGGGACTTGGGAGCTTGCCCATGGATGCTCAATTTTGAACCAAACATCTGGGAAATTACCCGGGGTTACCCAAGGATAGAATCAAACTAAGAGGAAGTTACCCTAACTCCGCCCCAACTCCGTCCTAACTCCGCCCACTTTTTCTAATCAAACGACGTTTGGGCGCACATTTTGGGCAATGGGTATCCAATGTGCATCCAATTGCAATAAACGAACGAACCTAAAATTTCATTTTTCAATTATCAACATTTTGTTTATATTATTCACTAAATAAAAAGCAAACAACATCGTCAATGTTTTAAAACATTATAAAATGTGAAAAGCTTTTAAGCTGTTTTTTCAGGGGGGGGGGAGGTTGGTTTTTACAGTTTTATACTTTTTTATACATCGGCCTAGTTTTATCCGCCATAGTTTTATACATGTATAAAACCGTGTATTATACTTAACGGGATAAAACCTGCCAACTCTGATCATGACAGAAACCGGGTTAAAAATAAATTTAATGTCCTCTATCAGCGGATCACAAAACTAACGTTGCGCGCCAAAAATTTAGCTTTTTTAAATAAGGCTTAATGTCGGGGGGTTCGGATCCCGGGAAATCCGATGATTTTATATGCCATTTGGATACCAAATAGCTTCAATAAGAATGCCTGGACCCCAATATATATATATATATTCATAATAACGGTTATCGTAAAAAATCTTATATGGCCTAAAATATTGCCGAAAAGACTGTGTGTATCTGTGTGTGTGAATGTGAGTGGCAGGGCCGGATCTAGGGGGGGCAGTGGGTGCACGTGCCCCGGGCGGCAGATATCAGGGGGGCGGCAATTAAAGAAAGAAAAAAAATTTCTGGTTACGCGGGTGGCAAAAATTTAGCGTCTCAAAAAAAAAGGAAAAAAATTTTTTCGGACGGGAAGAAATTTTTGGTTCCGCGAGCGGCACACGAAAAAAAATTTTGTTCCGCGGGCGGCAAAAATTGAGCGTCTCTAAAAAAAAAGGTAATATTTTGCCGGCCAGGAAAAAATTAAGGTTCCGCGTAAGAGAAAATGTTACGCGGGCGGATGCGCATGCGCAAACCCGACGAGAAAGGAAATTCAAATAAAATTTCATTTTTCAATTATTAACATTTTGATTATATTATTCACTAAATAAAAAGCAAACAACATCGTCAATGTTTTAAAACATTATAAAATGTGAAAAGCTTTTAAGCTGTTTTTTCAGGGGGGGGAGGTTGGTTTTTACAGTTTTATATCTTTTATACATCGGCCTAGTTTTATCCGCAATAGTTTTATACATGTATAAAACTGTGTATTATACTTGGCGGGATAAATAGTAACTCTATTATCTATCTATTTATTAGTATTGGGTTTTATACATGATTTTGCAGTTTTATACAAAAATCGCTGATAAAACTGTATAAAAAGTATAAAACGTATATGTATAAAACTGGGATGCGCATGCGCAAACCCGACAAGAAAGGAAATTCAAAAAAAACATTGTGTAGTTTTATGAAACCACGATGAAAGTGAAACTTTTTCGGATCGTATGCGTTTAACTGAAAAGTTTCAGAAAATTATTCAATTAAGGGTATTAAAATCGCGTTTTTAATCTCAACTTAATAATTGGAAAATGGGGAATGATAATGGGAAATCAAAAGAAAAAGACGCTTGTTAAAAAATTATATTTTATCAATTTAAAAATTCAATAATATTATTTTTTATAATTCATCATATATATTAAATTTCAACGTTTCTATTTTTGTCGTCACGGCTTGTGACGTCATAACTTGTAGCGTCGCTGCACTTGACGTCACGGCTTGTAACGCGACATGCTGATAGAGAAACGAAAAAATTTGTGTCGATGAAAATAAAGTTTCACTTTAAAAAATAATTTGACTAGAATGAGTCCTTTTTTTATTATTTATATATAAAAACAAATTTTCAAAAATGCCAGTTGGCAAATGATTGACAGATCTATGTAAATTAAACTTAATAAAAGACTAATTTGAGTTTAGCTGTGGTTTGTTTGCAAAAATTTTAACTTTTTGCCCACAGAATGAATGGCCGAAGCGTTTTTTGTTAATGATAAAAACTATAAAAGTCTAAATTCTAAATTCAATTCAATTGAGATTGTCACAGATGTAACAACCTTTATAATCTTAGCTAAATTGTACCTGAAAGCCACAGAATGAGGGGCCGAAACGTTGTAATTGTTACCAGCAAACAGGGCCGTAACGAGGGCGTGGCAAAACAGGCGCCCGCCACGGTCGCAACTGGGCTGGGGACACAAAACAAAAGGGACCGACCTAGTTGTGAGCTGCACGAGGTTTTTATTATTTTGGGAATTAAATTTTATTTTGAATATAAAATTTTAAAAATTAATACGCCAGCCTCCTCCCATGAGGTATAAAAAATGTTAAGAATAAAAAAAAAAGTGCAGGAGGAGGATTTGAACTCGAGAAGTTTGGTGACGTGAGAATGGAAAAAAATGTGAACCAATTAACCACTTGAGCCACTCTTTCTTTCATTTTTTTAATGGAAAAAAAGCCATGTAAGAAGCATGATATAAAAGAAGTATTAAAAAAATTTTAATTTTCTACATATGATATATCATTTTTCTTTACTTTTTATGCTGATTAATAATTTATAATCAAAATGTCAATTGCATGCATAGTTTTCAAATAATTCAATGGTCAAACGTCAGATTGTTTATGCCTTAATGTAATTAAACCAAAAACTCTATCTAACATATGATACATGTCATTAATTCTTGAATTTCCCTGATTCCAGAGAACTAAAGCCCTTTTAATTATATGATCTAATTTGGGAGTTATTGGCGATCAAAGTTAAGTTTATTTTCGACCTTAAATGACATCAACATTCAATTTTCTATATTATCGAAAAAATTTATTTAGCATTGTCTGATTAAAACCAAATTTTTACCAGAGATTTATAATTAAAAAATGAGTTTTTTTCTAAAGTTTCATTGAGATTGGTAAAGAAATAAATAAAATATTGACTATTTTGTAAATTGAGTTTTAGAATTGGGATCTCAGATTCAAGCCTAGACCCGGTTCACAGAGCGCTCTCTTTACCAATCCGGGATCCCGAATTCTAAAACTCAATTTACAAAATAGTCAATATTTTATTTATTTCTTTACCAATCTCAATGAAATTTTAGGAAAAAACTCATTTTTTAATTATAAATCTCTGGTAAAAATTTGGTTTTAATCAGACAATGCTAAATAAGCTTTTTCGATAATATAGAATATTGAGTGTTGTGTCATTAAGGTCGAAAATAAACTTAACTTTGATCGCCAATAACTCCAAAATTAGATTATATAATTAAAAGGGCTTTAGTTCTCTGGAATCAGGGGGAATTCAAGAATTAATTTCATGTATCATATGTTAGATAGAGTTTTTGGTTTAATTACATTAAGGCATAAACAATCTGACGTTTGTCCATTGAATTATTTGAAAACTATGCATTCTTTTGAAGATTTGATTATAAATTATTAATCAGCATAAAAAGTAAAGAAAAATGATATATCATATGTGGAAAATTAAAATTTTTTTAATACTTCTTTTATATCATGCTACTTATATGGCTTTTTTTCCATAATAAAATTAAAGAAAGAGTGGCTCAAGTGGTTAATTCGTCCACAATTTTTTTCCATTCTCACGCAACCAAACTTCGCGAGTTCAAATCCTCCTCCTGCACTTTTTTTTTAAATCATATTATCAATTTCCTTTTATTTGTAATGCTAACTTATAATTTCATTTATCTGTCATTATAACGAGAGAAAGGATTTGTGAAATATAAATTTTGGTAACCCTATGTTTAAGGAATTTTGACAAATTTTACTTTTTCTTACCTATGTATATATGTTAATATATATATAGAGAAAGTATTGGATTAATGTCAAAAATTCGATGTCGAAATTTTGATGGATCTTCACGTTTTGAGGTCCCCTGAATCCAAAAAAGTGGTTTTCGCGACATGGTCTGTCTGTGTGTGTGTCTGTGTTCCATTTTAAGCATGAAGGGAATGAGCTATGAGGCTGAAATTTTATATTTAAGTTAAACACCCCCCGGGACCGAGAAAATAAGCTTTTAATCAAAATTGGCCAAAGGGTACTAGTACTTTACTGATGTACTTTTTCAGTTTTTTTCGATTTTCTCAAAATTCGCTCCAACGATTTTGATTAAAATTCAAAAAATCAATTATTTTTTAGAAGCTCTTTCAAATGTATATTCTGATTTTGCTCTCAAAATTGTTTGAAGACCACTTTACTCTTGTATTTCATAGGGAAGATAGGAGAAATGGTTGCCATGGTAACAAAATATAAATATTTTCCCATACTTATAAATTTTACATCTGAATTCATATGTTCCGTACTGTCGGGAACTAAATATATGTCGACACGAAAAATCTGTTGTGACAAGCACAGAACAGAACTTTCGATTACCGAAGGTAAGAGAAAGTTGTGTGCTGTGCGCAGGGCAGAGTTGGCAAGTTTTATCCCGGCGTGTATAATACACGGTTTTATACATGTATAAAACTATCACGGATAAAACTAGGCCGATGTATAAAATGTAAAAAACCAACCCCCCGGAAAAAACAGCTTAAAAGCTTTTATGTCATATTTTTTAATGTTTTAGAGCATTGACGATGTTGTTTTCTTTTTATTTAGTGAATAATATAATCAAAATGTTGTTAAAATAATTGAAAAATGAAATTCAAAAATTAAATATGGAAACCTAACCTACAGCTATCAATTCATTTGTAAGTATATTTATTATTTTCTTTAATTAATTAATATCAAATAATTAAATTTAGTTTGCTTTTATTTTTTTAGGTTTCTGACAAGGAACTAAACGTATGGAAAACTAATTTTAGAATATATATGGCCCGAAAAGTGAAATCTGACAGGTGGTGCAAGTCTATTACCTCTAGATTTTGAAATATTTAAAAGTCATATTTGTTTTGGTTTCTATAATAGATAAAGAAGAAAAAACTGTACTACTGTTTTTAATTTTATCTTAATTTGTTCTTTCAAAAGGCATTTTTCTATGGTTAATAAAAAAAAAAAAAAAAAAAAATTTGAATTAAAACATTTGGAAAGCATCTCATCTTTATGGAATGGATGAGAGCAAGTACAGGTGCAGCAAATAAAAGATGTTAAATAAATAAATAAATAAAGAGAGCTTTTGGATGCCGAAAAGGAGACGTTCCGGACAAAATTTTATTCGTCCATCCTCAGCCTCTCTGTTCTATGTACCAGGACTGAGAATGGACGAATAAAATTTTGTCCGGAACGTCTTCTTTTCGGCATTTGGCATCCAAAGCCTCTCTTTATTTGCTGCATCTGTACTTGCTCTCTTCCATTCTATAAAATTATCCAAAAAAGAATTATTAAATGTCAAGATAATAAGTATGAATATACTGAATCTTGTTTATGTTTAGTTCATGCCAAATGTATTATAAGAAGGTATTGCATACACAAACTTTAAACAATACCTGTATTACAGTACACTGGTTGTGAAGTGTTTAATAATTGTAACATAATAAATAAATGCATTGTATATATACATAAAAATATTTTGTTATTTTTAGGGTGAACGCACACCGATCGAGCAAAAACGTTTTTGCCTGAAACTGTTTTTTAATGCTTTTCTATGGGTCAACGCACACCGAAGAGACAAAACACAATTGGTCACGATTTGACATCATCGAACAAAATGTATTGCCCGAAAACGTTTTTGCTCGATCGGTGTGCGTTGGCATCGAGCAAAACGTTTTGACCGAAAACGTTTTTACTCGATTAATGTGCATACAGCCTTACTCATTTATTCCTAAGATAATAACAATTTCCTGCTTTTTAATCTTTTAATCCCAATCATTATAAATTTATATTTTTTTTTAGAAAAAAACTTTATAAAAATTATTTAAAAAGGATTGGCCATTCATGTCATTTTGAAAGGTAAGAAGACAAATTAAAAAAAGATTATAAATTTATAAAATTAATTTATATATTTTTCACATTTCCAGAGAACTAAATGAAGTTCTTACTGAAAAGAAAAATATTTTTCCACACGTGATAGCTAATGGTATAGGCCTACATATACAGTCAAGATAAAAATTAATGTGATTTATTTTAGAGATGGAAACTTATTTTTACATCCATATTTTCTTTAAAACAATTTCAGTAATGAATCTCCAGAAATATTGAAATCGACACGAAGAGCATTTGGAATTTTTAAAATTTTTTGAAGATATGTTATCTTATTCTCAAATTAAAGAAAATTGATATTTAAACAAAAAAATATTTTATCTAAAGATTAATTTGATTTTCCTTTATTTAAGAATTTAATTGTAGCGAAATGAAGAGCAAAACGTGAAGATCCATCAAAATCTCGACATCGAATTTTTGACATGAATCCAATACTTTCTCTCTATATATATTAACATATATAGATGCAAGAGAAAGTAAAAAAATTTCGAATGTGGAATGCCAAGTTGTATAAATTAGCAAAGAGGTATGCTTGTTTTTTGGCAATGAGAAAAACAACTTTTAGAGTGTTTCTTCAAATATTTCGATGGCATTTAATAGGACTTCTTCATCAGCGGTGAAGTGCTATTAAATGTCTTCGAAATATTTGAAGAAAACACTCTAAAAGTTATTTTTCTCATTGCCAAAAAACAAGCATACCTCTTTGCTAATCTAACAAAATTATCAGAACTTTTTTTGTCACTCTGTATATATGTATATAAACAAATTTGAAATGAGAATTCATAGGCCTAAACTAGGATTCCAGCATTCAATACTGCTGGTCGTAATAGTAGATCTGGTAGACTTAAACTAGTATTTCGAATACCTGGTCTGAGTCTAAACATGTCAAAAAGGGACATAAGTAGACTTGTTAGAACCAAACCAGACTTTCAAATTCCCATAGAAACCATGCTTTCAAATCCTAGTTTGATTCTGTTAAGTCTACTTAGACAACAATTAGATTCTGAGGTTTTGTAGACTCAAACCAGGCGTTCGATTTCGACTCGGGGGGACTTAAGCTTTCAAAGAAATTGATATAATTAAAGAAGGTAAGCGTTAATAAATTGAAATTTATGTTTTACTAATTTTTAATATATTTTCACCTGTATATATATATATATATATATTTTTTTTTTTAGAATTTCGTCCAAGATACATCTATTTATTATTCCAGATAATCTCCTTGTCATCTCGCATTCCTATTTGGTGAGTTTATTATTTTTTTATCACTTTATTTTTCCTATAATATCTACTATTTGTCTTAAATAAATAGCAAGATAGTCCAAGACTAAAGAGAGGAATGAACAAATTTCATCACTCATTATTTTAAGGCATTTTATATATTTTCAAATAAAAATCTTTCTTAAATGTTGTTTTTATTTTTAATTTTAGGTGGGAATTGGACCAAAGAACTTGTCGTTTGCTACTTTTCTTCGAGCTTTGAATGATATAACATCTTCCATCAATTATATATATATATTTTACTCTGATGGGAGCTCAGCAAAAGGAAAGGCTCTGCTAATATTCTACCCTCCTCTTAACAACTGAAGGAGGCAGTGAAAATTTTAACAAACCTTGTCTTGAAGATGGGTCAGGTTTAGTTCCAGCTGACAAGGTGAAAATAAAATAATCCGGACCGACATAAGCCAATAATTTTTTTTTATCATCTGATTATAATTCGGCCTTCCTTTACACTTTTTTTCATATATATTATAAAACTTTATGACGTTTGACTTATGATCTTCTTTCGTTTTTATTAATAATTTTTTAAGATGAAAGGAAAATTTTGTTTTAACGGTATAAAACTACTTTTATTATAATTGCGTGGCTGTATATAAAATCGTTCGTAATAGGAAGAGGTTTGCAGCCAAAAAAAAGAGCCTCTATTATTAAATAAACTCTTTAATCCGGACGTTTCGGCATAGGTTTACTCTGCCATCATCAGCCTTCCAAGCTAGAAGTCATCAAACATTCACATAAAATTACATTATTATAACATGGCAATTACATTAATATATACAGTATAAAGGTGTTACATTCATTGAGCTCGTTTCTCTCTTGTCCGCCACTTGATGGTATTTAACGTTGTCCAATATTCACTGACTAAATGCATTGGTAATATCAATCAATTGTATTATTTACTCAAGACAACTCTATTATTAATGTTCAATATATGTCTATTTAAGACTTATGTACTGTAAGTAATACATGTAACACCCTTATACTGTATATATTAATGTAATTGCCATGTTATAATAATGTAATTTTATGTGAATGTTTGATGACTTCTAGCTTGGAAGGCTGATGATGGCAGAGTAAATCTATGCCGAAACGTCCGGATTAAAGAGTTTATTTAATAATAGAGGCTCTTTTTATTTGGCTGCAAACCTCCTCCTATTACGAACGATAAAACTACTTTTTTTGAAATCAATTTTGCTTCCGGAGATCGATGACTATGACGTCTAGTCCTGATGGCAGTTTTATTTTAATTTCAATGTTTTTATTTAAATAAGGATAGCGGAGGGCAACAATCCTTATAAGATCTAACACAATTTCAATAGTTAAAAAACTGAATGCATTAATCGATGGCATTGCTTCAAGCCTCGTGCAATCACCTTGACGATCGATTGTCCTGAGGAAGGGCGCGACTGGCGTCCGAAACGTCGACAATCAAATAAAACTGAGAAAGATTGATTGTATTTTTATCTGATTCAATTTTTCCTGGCTGCCCTCCGCTTTCCTTATCACAGCTAAACAGACATATTCTACATTTTTATTTAAATATTTGAAAATAAATTTAATTTTTAATCGAGCAAAACGAAGCGATGAATTATTCTTATCTAAAACTTTTAAAGCCCAGTCGGGCTGGAATAGTTTTTACTTACTACCAGTGTATAATAATATAATATTTTATTTTGTTTTCTCTGACCGCTGCCAATCTCTAGTGGCATTGATTGACTCGTCTGAGAAAAATATATATACAGTAGCAAATAAATAAGGAAATTTAAAGATATTAGGTTAAATAAAAATTCACTTAAAAAATATGACTTATTTAATATCAAAATTAGATAGATATACAGTAGTTTAAATCAAAAAAAAGATAAGAAATGATAGAGGCAATATATTTAATATTTTAATAGGAATGATAAATAATCAAAATCTTTGTTCCAGGATCTCCTGATAAGGAATTCGGCATCACGAGGGATGGATAAATCATACGGAGATGGAGCTACATAAAAGAGGTAAATCAACGTTTTTAATTTTCACTTTAATTCAAACTAAATAGAATTTCTTAACGTCTTTAAAAATTAAAAATTTTTCTCATTACTATTAAAATATATATGAATAATTAAATTTTTTCAAACAATAATTAGATATTTTTGAAGTACTATCATTAGAGTTTTCAAATATTTTTTTGAAAACTCAAAAACTTATTTAGTTGCGATTTCTTATGTTAGAAGGCCTTTTAATTATTTCGTTCGATTGACAGAAAAATATAATTACAGCGTATAATTTATAAATAAAATTAGGGCACAAACCTTGGATAGCCGATTCATTAATTTAATCAATACTATCTAAAAAACTGCATTTTTAAATATATTCCTTTTTTTATATTTTTTCAGACTAAAAAGGGACAACACAGCAGCTGGTAATGAAGACGAAGAGTGAAAATCCCCTGATGATTAGTAGATTGTTTGCTGGAAGAATCATATGGAGTTCATTGTCAAAAGAAACAGGCCGATAAAACAAGAATATCTCAACTTAGACATCGTCTTTTTCTGAAAACGTTCGACTTTGTAAGTGTTTAATTTTCAATCTAAAAATTCTCTCTCCATTGCAATCTCAAATAATAATAAGAAATGTTCTATTTAATTCTGGGTCGCTCTATGAACCCAGGAATTTATTTTACTTATTTTAAGAGAAGAAATTTTCTTAGATTTTTTTCGACCTTGTTCACGCTTCACCGGATACACCCTTATGTCACTTATTTTTACCTTTTGCACCTGGGGCTTTTTCAAGAAAATTATTTATAAATAAATCATTTGTCAATTAGAAAATGTTTAATTAAATCATGGACCCGCAAAACTTAGAAAATTATAGTTGGAGCAATTTTTGAAAATTTTGTCGATAAAATAATTAACTTTCTTGAGAAGGTCCCAGAAAGAACATTCCATTAAATTAAAAAAAATATATAATATTTATATTATAATGTATTATTAATTACAAGTTGAGCTAATGATGAATAATTGAAATTTCTTCTCTCCCTTCATTCTTTCTTTTAATTGTATTTATTAATTAGGGATTTGGGAATCAGGAATTTATTTTTTTATTATAAATGACTCTAGCTATTTCAAAATTAACATCACTTTTATTAATTTAATTAGGCTACATAATAATCATTTCCAAATTTTATTTAACAATAATTATAATAATGCATTTTTATTTGCAGATATTCGCATCTTGGATGGATCAAGAACTCGTAAGAATGCACTGGTGGCCTGGCCTTCGTGTTCCGGTAATAACGTTAGCGAGAGAGAAGACTTCAAATTATTAGTGAGTATAAAATACGCATAAATACTTTAATTTTTTTAAATAATAACATAAATTATATCTATATTAATGTAGTATAATAATTTTATATTTTTATTATAGGCCTATAAAAAATTTAAAGTAACGAACAAGAGCAAATTCGGGTTCTCTAGAGTCAGCGGTAATAGGAAAAATGGTGAAATCTTTAGCTGAAAAATCTTTTTTTTAACCGTTTATTCCCCATAATTATACCCCTTTAAGACAGAGGAGGTAATCGATAAGGTGGAGCGAAAAAGTACGATTTTTCACTTTTTTTTAAATCGACCTCAAAACGCATTTTGACAGCTTCAGAAAAATTTCCATTTTTTTACGATTACATTAACTTTACCTGCCCAACCTACGGTTGAGGGGCAAAGTTAAAAATTGAAAGCAATATTTTTAAGTTGATGTTAGATGAAATGACTGATATTACTTTTTACTTACTATCTTGTATACATATAAAGTGAAAAATTAAGTCAGCGCTAAAACTATTTTCAGATTTCATAAAGATTCATAAATAACATTTCAATTTTTCTTTTTTTTGGATAAAAGTTTCTTTTAATTATTTTTAAGGAAAAGAGTAAATTGTAAATTTAAATAAATAATTAATTTCATATTCATTCATATCGGATAATTTGTTTGTAGATATTCGTATTCCACAAGAACAAGCGGATTTTGTCAAAGGAAAAGGAACCCGAGAGCAGATTAAATTTGAGACAAATAATTGAAAAAACTCGAGAGTTCATCACGCCAGTCTACATGAGCTTTGTCGACTACAAGAAGGCCTTCGTTGCAGTCAACGAACCCATTTATGGAAGATCCTAGAAGAAATGAGTCTACCTGTGGAGACCTCGTCAGATCTCTATACGGAAACAACTCAGCTCAAATTTAGATTGATAACAAATCAGTAAATGACAGTTTCGTCTCCATCTTCAGGCTGTATACATTTATTTATTTTCTCAACATGCCACAATCTCTTTATAAATACAATTTATAATTGTCTAATATTAACATAAAAAAGACTTTAGACGGCTAGGATGGAGGATTTTCTGTTGGTGGCTATATAATCAACAATTTGGGCTGCTGATGACACCACCTTTTTTGCCACTTCTCTAGGTCTGATCGAGCTCATCAAACGCGTTTGGACCGCCAATGTGAAGCCGCCTCGAAATTCGTGTACCTGGGAACTGTCCTTTCGAATGGTGGTGGGTTTGACGTCGAAACGTATCGAGATTTCAAATTCTTCAATGGCTCGGCTTACTAGGAGACGCCACGTATTTTAAGCAACTAAAATTAGACTGGTGCAAACACTGGTCTTTCCATTTTTATGTATGGAGCCGAGACGTAGACCCTTCTAAGAAAAGACCGAGAGCTTGGAGATGTGGTGCTCTAGACGATTTCACAGGATTCCTTGGACGGCCCATCGAACGAACAGCACTATCCTCGAGGAGCTCGGAATGAAAATAGCTCGCATTTTCCGCTATTTAGTCACATAATGCGCAGAAAAAATGCCCTCGAAAAGATCATTATAGATGGCAAAGTCCAAGGAAAAAGACCATGCGAACAATCACAATCAAGATCAACCAGAAGAAGTCACTTGCAGGCAATCTGCTTTTAGTCACTTCGGCGAGGGCGTTGAATAGGGAAGAATGACGTATGAACGTTGCAAGAACGATCTTTCCCAATGACCACGACTTGTCAACTTGACGCTTAAGAAGTAGAAGATTTGTTTTTCGGCCAGTGTTCAAGTTCAAGGACTTACTCGAATTCAAGATAGGTGGCCTGGCCTTCGTCTTCCTAGTATCAAGAGAGTCGACTATACAAGCATTTGTGAGTATAAAATATCTTTATAATGAATAGTAAATGACAGTAATAATAAAATTCAACTCCGGTTACACGGGCTCAAAATGAAGGTGTTTCAATCGCCATTAATTTTAACTAAAAGTCACATTATTACTTTCTAGTCAATGGTCTATCAGAAATATTTACCATAATTATACCTCTTAAGACAGGAGATATTCAAGCCACTAAACCAGGGCCGGGACTAGGAGATTTTTTAGGGGGGGGGGGGGGCAAAATTCAATTTGCCGCCCCCTCCTTAAAATTTTCTATACAAAATTCATATCATTTTACCTTTTTTTTTTGTAAATCTTTCTTTAATTGCCGCCCCCTGATATCTGCCGCCCGGGGCACACGCACCCACTGCCCCCCCCCCCCCCTAGATCCGGCCCTGCACCAAACTTTTCCGTTCATGCCTCTCATGCAATAGGCCACTATAGACACATGATTTGTAAGACGTTGTCACTTCAAAAGACATTGATTAGGATTGATTTTTATTTACCGTCCTTCTCGTGACTTTGTTAAATATTGGTGTTGGCGATTGAAAGACTTTTTCTTTTGGGGCTCAGGTAACCTGAGTTTACGGAAGGCAGCACTATAGCCTAAGTAAGCGCTGTCTAGTGTTCTTTTGACAAACTTTGTGGAATGTAAACATTCATTGCAAACAACATAAAATATTTTAAAAAATGGAAAAAATAATAAAATACTGATTTCAACTAGTTGTCAGTAATATTATACGCGGCCACAATGATGAAAAAGAGAAAAAAAATATTCAACTCAAATCATGTCTATGCGGTAGTTGAAAAAACAAATACTTTTGAAAGTGTCATAAGCGTCAAAGTCACATTTAAATCCAAATCATTCGTTTTATATTCAAGTTCTCATCAATATGAGGAAATAATGAATTTGGAACTTTAGATAAAATTTTAAAGTTCTTAATTCGTTCAATATGTATCCTTACAGAAGGTTATGTTTCATCTACTTCTTCTGGGGTGAATAGGCCTTTGTGACCAAAAAGAGGATTTATTAGTACTTATTAGTTTATTATTTATTAGTACTAGCAGCTTTTAGTTATTCACGAATTTTTAATCGCAGGATACGTCACAAGGATTGTATATTTTTTAAAAATATTTTTGCTTCCAGGAAAAATGGAGGGAATATAAGACGGATATTCCGATTTTTCGTTGTTTATAAAATGAGTATTACTACAAATTCTCGAATTTTGATTTGGTACCCAGTCTTTTGGATTTTCTCTGAAATGGAAAAAAAGTTTTAAGGTTAAGTTTTTATTATGAAATAAATGTCATAAATATTAAGAACCTGGTTAACAAAATGAGTTATTTACATGCGTCGAGTTTAATCTCAAAATTCATTTTAATTATATAATATATTTGTAATTAATTTTGGACTTAGTCATAATTTTTTACTGTTTTTATCCACTGTTTACGTTTTGCTATTTTCATGTGGCTATCTGGAAATTTATAAAATTTCACTTTCACATCCATTCCAGGTTTCTGAAGTGATGTATTATTACAGCTACGGATACAGCAATTTTTTCTTAAAGTCGACAAACTTCAAATAATCTCAATATATTTAATTAATAATTATTCAAAAATAAATCACATGTTAAATATTTAACAAATCCCCCGACTAATTAAGATGATTGCCACTAGTTGGCGCAAAGGTCTAGACGCACGGTCCCTATGGGAAAATATTTATATTTTGTTACCATGGCAACCATTTTTCCTATCTTTTCTATGAAACACAAGAGTAAAGTGGTCTTCAGAAGATTTCAATGGCAAAATGAGAATATACATTTTAAAGAGCATCTAAAAAATAATTGATTTTTGAATTTAAAAAAAAATCGTTGGAGCAAATTTTGAGAAAATCGAAAAAAACTGAAAAAGTACATCAGTAAAGTACTAGTACTCTTTGGCCGATTTTGATTAAAAGCTTATTTTTCCGGTCCCGGGGGTGTTTAACTTAAATATAAAATTTCAACCTCGTAGCTCAATTCCTTCATCCTTAAAATTGAACACACACCACCACCCCCACACCCACCCACACACAGACAGACCATGTCGCGAAAACCACTTTTTTGGATTCAGGGGACCTCAAAACGTGAAGATCCATCAAAATCTCGACATCGAATTTTTGACATGAATCCAATACTTTCTCTCTATATATATATTACATATATACATAGGTAAGAGAAAGTAAATACTTTCTCTCTATATATATTTCATATATAGGGTACGAGAAAGTAAAAAGTGGTTTTTGCGTCATGGTCTGTCTGTGAACAAAATATCTCAAGATCGAAAAGAGCTAGGAGGTTGAAATTTTATATTTAAATTAGTTACCCCCCTGGGACGTGACACGAAGCTTTTTTTTCTAAATTTTTACTTTTTTCTCTTCTGACAAATGTCTTATCTGTCTCTCTTCCCTTAAAAAAACTTAGTTGTTAAATTGATAAATAATCTAGCTCTTTTTTATTTAGTATAAAATATATGCTACTTAGATACATTTAATAATAATTATCATTTTAATAATACATGTTTTTATTATATTTTCAGGGATTCATCTCGATTTCGATTTGTCAGCCAGCATCTATGCAACTTTCACTGGCGTCTTTACGACAAATAGCTGGTGAGTTTGTTCAAATTTTATATTTCACTAGTCGCAAAGCCCGCCTTCGGCGGGCTTGCTGTCTAGCCAGGGGGCTGCGCCCCTGGACTCCCTTGCTCGCCTTCGGCGAGCAAGTTTATTCCCAATTTGGGATATTTCTTGTTGCAATGCAAGTGTTAAGATGTTAAGGAAGGATCTTATATTCAAGCGAGGCGAGGGTACCGATTGGGAACAGCACAAAAGGGTCTGTTTATGACTGTTTAAAGGGTCAGCCATATGCGTGCTCTCTTCTCTTGTTGAACTGCTGCGTAGCGCCTCTCACAGCGCCTAGTCGTATAAGGAGAAAGCTGGTAACAGAGCAAAAAGGTCGCCCTCTATTTTTTCAACCCAACTTGTTGATTTTGTGTTCCCATATTGAAGAAATTTGATTATAATTAATTTTCCAAAATATTTAAGAGATTCAGATTATTACTACGTTACTTCCAGAGCCATGTATTATAGGTGTACTTAATTTCAAAAGGATTCATTGAAAATTGTGGATTTCTATAGAACATATACATACATATTTACATACATACATACAATTTTTCCATTTCATTTTTATATATA